>JAWNPS010000154.1:0-218438 GCA_035047385.1 Drosophila tripunctata
ATTGCACGATCTCATTTCTCTAATATGAATAACCAATGTTATCGGAATTATCTTTCTGACTGTGGACAACAGTTTCGAAGGAATCCGAAACGGTTTTATAGCTTCGTTAATGCGAAGCGTAAATCTTCAACGCTTCCCTCTACTGTGGTCTATGATAAAAAGACAGCCAATTCAAATCAGGCAATTGCCGATTTATTGGCCGAATTTTTTCAGACAACCTATAGTACTGATCATTGTCATTTTGCAATGCCTTATCCATATCGTGTAAATGCATCTAATTGCATTTTTTGAGCCTGTGATTACGGAAAGTTCGCTTTTAAGTGATCTAAAGGCAATAAAACCAGTATATTTACCGGGACCTGATGGAGTACCAGGCTGTGTCCTAAAGTACTGCGCTGAAGGTCTTTTGAAGCCTTTGTATAAATTATTTAAATTGTCTGTAGAGTCGAGCAGCTTTCCCGAGATTTGGAAAGCATCATAAATTATTCCTCTCCATAAAAAGGGGAATAAATCTAACGTTAATAACTACAGAGGTATTTCTAAGTTGTCTGCTATTCCGAAGGCATTTGAGAAACTAATAACTTCTCAATTGCAACATTTTTGTAGATCGATGGTTTCACCCTGCCAGCATGGGTTCGTGAAATATAGATCTACTACCACTAACTTGTTAGAATTTACCTCTTTAATTATACAAGGCTTTCAAAACAAATTGCAGACCGATGTCATTTATACTGATTTTAGTAAGGCATTTGACTCTGTTAATCACTTTCTTTTGCTACATAAACTCAATCTGCTGGGTTTTCCAAATAACTTTATTCTTTGGGTTTCTAACTACTTAAGTTCTAGAACCCAAAACGTTTATTTGAATGGTACAGTATCTAAAACTGTTAAAGTAACTTCTGGTGTACCTCAAGGAAGTCATCTTGGACCCTTGTTATTTACTCTGTTTATTAATGACCTGCCTTCTGCACTCAGTCATTCTCGTGTGTTGATGTACGCCGATGATGTTAAACTTTGCGTGTCGGCTGCAGAGTCCAACCTTGGTACCATGTTACAAAGTGACCTTTCTAATTTTGAAACATGGTGTAAAGTAAATTCACTAAATCTTAATTATAGTAAATGTAACGTAATGTCCATGCTTGGTGTAATATTTATGCACAAACTTATAAATGGTGAAATTGATTCGTCTGAATTAATTAGCCAAATTAGTTTTGCTGTTCCAATCAGACCCACTAGAAACTTTCAACCTCTGTCACTTCAAATCTGTACTACTAACTATTCTATTCATAACCCGTTTCGAGTTTTATGTTCTTCATATAATAACCTTTATCGTGTGGTATGTAATTCTTCAACTACCACTACTCTAAAATCTTCACTTCTCAGTCATCTTTCTAGTTTATAGATTATTTTAATTATGTTTATGTTTAGTAACTAGTATTTGTATTTGTTTAATGTTTATTGTTCGCGACTTTCGTCGTTGTATTTATATTAATAAATTACGGTTTGCGCGTTAACAAGCCCGTGCTTGGTGTCGTATGGGCCACTTGAAAGTACTGCCAGCGATAATTTATACATAGAGATACGTCACTTCGCTTTTTCAAATTTGGTGCTGTATTTGTTGTTACGACCTAACTTCGCCACTCGATCGTTATCAGCACCAAATTTGAAAAAGCGAAGTGACGTATGTCTATGTATAAATTATCGCTGGTACTGCGTTTAGTACTACTTCAACGTCCAAATTAAGAAACAACTAAGTTTTTCATACTAAGACTATTTGACCTTTGACCACAAAATTCAACCCCTTCCACTCAAAATTTCGCAAAAAGCCGTCTTATTGTGCGATAAAGTTATAAAAGCTACGTTTCATGCATGTAGCTCTTGTAGTTTGGCCTGCGCGGTGATTGTAAGTCAGTCAGTGAGGACAAAGAGTTTTATATATAGAGATAAATAAAATGTTACTGCAAGTATTAGCTATCAATTTTGATCTATCTTAAATTAAGATATTTTTAATGTAAAATCAAGATTATTTTAAACATAACTTTTTTTTTTCGGTGCTATAACTCGCAAGGGGTTTTATGTGCACAGAATTATTTTTTTGCTTCTATCGAAAGTATTACAAGAAAGAAAATTTCAGTCGGGCATGCCGACCGTGTAACACCCTCTAAGCTTCGTTTCCAATTATATGAGTTCAAATTGGAGTTACAGCTGCCATAACTTAATATGCACAATGTTAAATTTTAAATGTTAATAGCATTGACCTTATATTGCATCTAGCAATCTGCATGCAAGCTGGTGTTATAATTTCTGAGATATTCGCGAAAAGCGTGTATTTTTTTCGATAAATATTTGGACTTTCGATTATTATGGGTGAATGGGACTTGGCATCGAAAAAAAATAAAAATTCTTGTATTGCCTGACTGAATATGTTGTCGATACTGACTAAAACGGATATTTTAGCTCTTACCATCTCCGAGTTCTCTTAGTTTATAAAAAATTAAGTTGTACTTAACGCAACCGAAAAATGGAATTGCAGTGTTTTAAGACTTCATGTTCGTCAGACACACTAAGATGCCAGCGCATGCCCATAGTTGCACACAAACATGCATACAGAACGAGAGCACAGACTCACAGACTGACTTTGAGCTGATTTATCTCATTCCGCTGTCAGTTGTGTGCTCGTGTACAATAAAATTGTACTTTTATTTCATTATTATACCCTCTGAGGTGTATATTGGGTTTCTCAAAAGTTTGTAACAGGCAGCAGAAGGCATGGCAGACCCCATAAAGTATATATTTTCCTGATCAGCATCAACAGCGAATCGAAATAGCCAAGTCTGTTGTCCGACTGTCTCTAGTATCTCAATCTCTCTGCTGGCAGTTCATATATTAAAATCGGCCAGATCGGATTACTATATCATGTAGCTTCTGTTGCAACGATCGGTAAAAATAACTAAGTATGTAAAACTGTTGAATTTATTGGAGCTAATCCCAAACAAATTTAAAAGATGAACGTATGACACCGTGTTCTTTAAATTTATACAGGGTTCTGCAATCTTCGACGTGATAAAGATAACCTTTTTTTTTGGTTTTCGTGAGTTGGATTTAAAGTTCGGTTTGGGTCGCATACAACTAGAACAAAAGAAAAATTAAAGGTTGATTAAGTAGTCTGAAATTAAATAATTGTAAAGCTTCGAGTAAGGTATGTATATTAGTATATATATGCTATATATATTGTGGTTTTATTAAAACGGAAATGCTCCAAAAGTTAATGTACTCAATAGAAATATTAAAAATACTAGTGTGTGATTAATATGTTGGTACATATATTAAAAAAATTCCAATATTAATGAGGAAATGATTTACACAAACCCCAAGAAAGGAAGCGAAAGTAACTCTAGTCGATCAAAAACGATAACTTATTTAGTTCACATTGAAACGCGGTGAAATTCACATCAAACTGGTCGTCTTATGAAGGAAAGCATATAGTTGAAAGCATATAACATTTATATTGGAAAAAATGTGCCAAATAAGTAATGTACTACTACTGCTACTACTTAGTATCTTTAAGAGTGCAATTGCAGAGAATACTACCAAGTGCGACTATTATGATACTGTCAGTCTTAAGGGCAGTAAACACTTTGAAAATGGATCATATTTATATAAAGATATTTTAATACCAAATAACAAAGTTTGGATTTATGAAAAACGGGAATGGCTTTACGGCGATTTTAAAGATGTTTCTAGCTACCCGAGGGGATGTCTCTGTGAGGTAAAGTCCTGTGTACTTTTCTGCTGTGAACCGGACAAGTCTATTGGAAACTATACTGTAAGTATGACTCTTAATACGGGTAAAGAGGAGCTCATAAATGTGATGGACGAATTTGCAATGCAAGTTAAGTTTGAAATGTCCTGCGAAATGCTAGAGGATATAAACTTTGACAAGCAATCCCTAGGTCCATGGAAATTATTTGAGGTACGATGGAACACATCTATTCGCTTACTGTACTAATCTTATGCTATTTTAAAAAAAATGGAACACTTTTAACTTTGACTGATAGCAAATTATTACATAAGAAGGCTTACTGCCTTGTACCTCTAAAGGTTTCCGATGACCACTACGAACTGGTGCCCCTCAGCTTTAAACCCAAAACTAAAACCAAATGTAGGCAAGTTTTTTTCTATTTAATACTATATAATATATACAAATTCTTTCAGTTGACGTCCATAGTGCCATTAAAGTTGTCTCAGCGTTGGTTTTGCTCCTGACAATTGCTCTGTATTTGTACCTACCCCAGTTCCAATCGATCTATAGCAAATGCTGTTTGTGGTACTTTATTTGTGTAACCATTAGCTTCCTATTATTGTGGATCGAGTTTCAGATTCGCGGTTTCATTCCTACAAGAAAAGCTTGTTTTACGATTGGTGAGTTGAATCTTAAAAGCTTATTGGAACTCAACTATATATTTAATAGGTTACTGTGGCTATTACGCCGTTATGAGCGTTTTTCTTTGGCTCTCGGTTATCAACTTTCATTTGTGGAAATCATTTACCAACTTTGGGATTGTGAACAAGTTCAGCATGTTAAGATACCATATCTTTGTTTGGACTGCAGCTTCTGTCTTGGTAGCAATCACTGGATCACTTGAGTACACGTTCCTAGACATGGAGTCATTCTGGCAACCAGGTGTTAGCCTTTATTACTGTTGGATAAATAGTAAGACTAATAACTATATGAATTTATTTATAAAAATATCTAATGATGCGATTGATAACAGCTCCAGATTGGTCTGCAATGATCTACTATTACGGTCCAATATTGCTTTTAATATTTATAAACGTAATACTATCCATTAAAACTGTTCGACATGTCAATATTGAGAACAGAGAGATCAACAAAATGTGGAACACCTCTGAGAGTCAAAAAAATACAACTAATAGAACCGAGTATGTTATTGATATAACTTCCATGATGATAATCTTTACATTATTAATTATTTATTTTAGTTTGGCCATATTTCTCCGGATATTTTCCATTGCTGGCGTTATCTGGCTATTTGAAATATTTGCCTATCTCTTTAAATTTAATAATGGAAGCATTGAATATATTTTTAACATAATTACATCTTCTCAAGGAATAATTTTGTTTTTCTCAACAATCTGGAGAAGGAAAGTGATACAATCTCTTTACGAACGGTAATATCCTAAAAGTTTCAACTGGGTAAATTTTAATGTTTACATATTGCTCTTAGATTGGAAGCAAGTAGTAATAAATCTAGTAAGCATGCTGGATCATCTGCATGTCGAAGTCATGGAACAACTAAAAGCGGCTCATCATTAATTAGCAACTGAGCTATTTATTTGTTGCAGTTATCTGTAATATTCAACAACTAATCATAATCCAATTTGTACTTACAGTAATATATAAATAAACTTACAATTTTATGATGCGGTGTCTGACACCCATAGTCACATACGAACTAGGGCAAAACAAAACACATAGTAAATGGTTGCTATGGCAAAGAACACCGAGTCATATTCTTACTAGGAACTAAACATGCACACATTTTTGCTTGAAAGGAACGATTTGCGTTGTATGACAAATTTTTTATACCCTCTGAGGGGTATAATGGGTTTGTCAGAAGTATGTAACAGGCAGAAGGAGGCGTTTCCGACCCCATAAAGTATATATATTCTTGATCAGCATCAACAGCCGAGTCGATATAGCCATGTCCGTCTGTCCGTCTGTCTGTCTGTCTGTCTGTCTGTCTGTCCGTCTGTCCGTATGAACAAACAGATCTCAGAGATGGTAAGAGCTACAAGTTCAAACTTGGTCAGTATCGATCACATATTTAGTCAGGCAATACAAGTTTGTTTCCTTTTTTTGATGCCACGCCCCATTCGCCCACAATAAGCGAAAAACCAGACATACCTCTGAAAAAATACATGTTTTTTGCGAATATCTCGGTAACTATAATACCTAGAGACACCAATTTTGGCATGCAGGTTGCTGTTTGCAAAATAAATATAATGCCATCAAAATTTATTGGATGCCACGCCCCCTTCGCCCACAATTGCCTTGTAACTTTGCATGCCGCTGGCTCACTTATTTCTTAACGTATAATTTTGTAACTTAGCATATACTTGAAGACAAATAATATCAAACGATTGTGAAAATTTCATTAAAATCGGACTATAATTAAAAAAGTTTTTTAAACAACGAAAATCGATACTTTCAAGCAATGCATAACCACGTGCATTGCACTGAGCTGGGCACACAAGCAACGAAAACGAAAAACGTGCGAGCGAGACAGACATACAAATATGTGTGCATGTTACTCTTGCAGCAGTTACTCCAATTTGAACTCAAATAATTGGAAACGAAGCTCAGAGGGTATTACACGGTCGGCATGCCCGACTGACAGTTTCTTTCTTGTTGATTATAGTTTTGATTAAATTTTCACAATCGTTTGATATTATTCGTCTGCAAGTATATGCTAAGTTACAAACCTATACGTTAAGAAATAATAAATGACGTTGTATTTATATTGCATCTAGCAACCTCTAGCAACCTGCATGCCAAAATTGGTGTCCCTAGGTGTCATAGTTACCCAGATATTCGCAAAAAACCTGTATTTTTTCCGAGGTATGTCTGGTTTTACGCTTATTGTGGGTGAATAAGGCGTGGAATCGAAAAAAAAAATAAATTCTTGTATTGACTGACTGAGTATGTGATCGATACTTCGCCGCTGGCTCTCTTATTTCTTAACGTATAGTTTTGTAACTTAGTATATACTTGGAGACAAATAATATCAAACGATTGTGAAAATTTCATCAAAATCGGACTATAATCAAAAAAATTGTCATACAATTAATTCGTCAGTTACAAGCAAGTCATAGCCACGTGCAATGCATTGCACTGTGCGAGCTACATAGATAGACATACAAATACATACATATGTGTGCATGTTAAGTTCTTGCAGCAGCTACTCCAATTTGAGCTCATACAATAGGAAACGAAGCTCAGAGGGTATTACACGGTCGGCATGCCCGACTGACATTGTCTTTCTTGTTTTAATATAGGTTATTGAAATGGTGCAAGTAAATGCCATAAACATAGCATTATTTGTCAGTTTTGTAAAAAAAAATTAAATTTTAACATTAAGAGTTGTCTTGCAACTATTATATTATATGGCAGCTATATGATATAGTGGTCCAATCTTAAATAAAATCGGTCGGCATATATATCTGTATACCAAACTTCTAGTCTGAGAGTTTGGTTGCGATATCTTGAAAAACAAACCACTTTTTCTAACTAATTGTTGTTTTGAAACTGTTGTATCGTATGACAGCTATATGGTATAGTGGTCTGATCTTAACCAAAATCGGTCGGCATATGTATCCATATGACAAACACTTAACTTATAAAAGCTACGTTGTGTGTAAATTTCATGCATGTAGCTCTTGTAGTTTGGCCTGCGCGGTGATTGTAAGTCAGTCAGTGAGGACAAAGAGTTTTATATATAGAGATAAATAAAATGTTACTGCAAGTACGAGTATTAGCTATCAATTTTGATCTATCTTAAATTAAGATATTTTTAATGTAAAATCAAGATTATTTTAAACATAACTTTTATTTTTTTCGGTGCTATAACTCGCAAGGGGTTCTATGTGCACAGAATTATTTTTTTGCTTCAACCGAAAGTATTACAAGAAAGAAAATTTCAGTCGGGCATGCCGACCGTGTAACACCCTCTAAGCTTCGTTTCCAATTATATGAGTTCAAATTGGAGTTACAGCTGCTATAACTTAATATTCACAATGTTAAATTTAAAATTTTAATAGCATTGACCTTATATTGTATCTAGCAATCTGCATGCAAGCTGGTGTTATAATTTCTGAGATATGTGCGAAAAGCGTGTATTTTTTTCGAAAAATGTTTGGACTTTTGATTATTATGGGTGAATGAGGCGTGGCATCGAAAAAAAAAAGATTCTTGAATTGCCTGACTGAATATGTGGTCGATACTGACTAAAACGGATATTGTACCTCTTACCATCTCCGAGTTCTCTTAATTTGTAAAAAATTAAGTTGTACTTAACGCAACCGAAAAATGGAATTGCAGTGTTGTAAGACACACTAAGATGCCAGCGCATGCCCATAGTTGCACACAAACATGCATATAGAACGAGAGCACAAGCGACACAAGCCGTGCTCATCGTTTGACTGTTTCTCAAAGACTGACTTTGAGCTGATTTATCTCATTCCGCTGTCAGTTGTGTGCTCGTGTACAATAAAATTGTACTTTTATTTCATTATTATACCCTCTGATGACAGACCTAATTAAGTATATATATTCCTGATCAGCATCAACAGCGAATTGATATAGCCAAGTCTGTTGTCCGACTGTCTCCACTATCTCATTGGCAGTTCATTTGTTTAAATCGGCTAGATCGGATTACTATATCATGTAGCTTCTATAGATACGATCGGTAAAAATAACTAAGTATGTAATACTGTTGTATTTTTTGGTAGTAATCACAAACAAATTTAAAAGATGAAAGTATGACACCGTGTTCTCTAAATTTACAAAGGGTTCTGCAATCTTCGACGTGACAAAGATAACCTATTTTTTTTTGGTTTTCGTGAGTTGGATTTAAAGTTCGGTTTGGGTCGCATACCGCTAGAACGAAACAAGAATTTAAGGTTGATTAAGTAGTCTGAAATTAAATAATTGTAAAGCTTCGAGTCAGGTATATTAGTATATATATATGTTATATATATTGTGGTTTTATTAAAACGGAAATGCTCCAAAAGTTAGTGTACTCATTTGAAGTATTAAAAATACTAGTGTGTGAATAATATGTTGGTATATATATTAAAAAAATTCCAATTTTAATGCGGAAATAATAAATACAAACCGCAAGAAAGGAAGCAAAAGTAACTCTGCAGTCGATCAAAAACGATAATTTATTCAGTTCACATTGAAACGAGGTGAAATTCACATCAAACTGTTCGTCTTATGAAGGAAAGCATATAGTAAACTGTTGAAAACATATAACATTTATATTGGAAAAAATGTGTCAAATAAGTTATATACTACTACTTCTACTACTAAGTATCTTTAAGAGTGCCATTACAGAGAATACTACCAAGTGCGACTATTATGATACTGTCAGTCTTAAGGGCAGTGAACACTTTGAAAATGGATCATATTTATATAAAGATATTTTAATACCAAATAACAAAGTTTGGATTTATGAAAAACGGGAATGGCTCTACGGCGATTTTAAAAAAGTTTCCAGCTACCCGAGGGGATGTCTCTGTGAGGTAAAGTCCTGTGTACTTTTCTGCTGTGAACCGGACAAGTCTATCAGAAACTTTACCGTAAATATAACTCTTAATACGGGTAAAGATGAGCTCATTAATGTGATGAACGAATTTGCAATGCAAGTTAAGTTTAAAATGTCCTGCGGAATGCTTGAGGACATCAACTTTGACAAACAATCCCTAGGTCCATGGAAATTATTTGAGGTACGATGGAACAAATCTATTTGTTTACTGAAATAATCATATGCTTTGTTTTAAAAAGAACGGAACACTCTTAAATCTGACTGATAGCAAATTATTACACAAGAAGGACTACTGTCTAATACCACTAAAGGTTTCCGATGACCATTACGAACTGGTGCCCCAGAGCTTAACTCCCGAAACAGTGATCGAAACCAAACGTAAGAGAATCAACATATTAATACTATATTATTTAAATACAAATATTTGAATTTCAGTTGAAGTTCTGACTGCCATTCAAATAATCTCAACGTTATTTATTGTTGTAACGATAACTGTATACATATACTTGCCCAAATTTAATACAGTTAATAGCAAATGCTGTTTGTTTTACTTTATTTGTGTAAGCATTGACATTGCGTTATCGTGGATGAAATCACTTGTTCGAGGTCCTGATATATCGCTATTGGCTAGTTTGACAATAAGTAAGTTTATCTACTTGCATGATTCATTACAACATGATATTTAATTTATTGTATAGGTCTCAGTGGATATTATGCTGAAATGTCTGTATTCCTCTGGCTCTTGGTCATTAACTTTAATTTATGGAAAAAATTCAAGAGCTTTGATTTTGCTGAAAGTAGAAATATGAAAAGAAACCACATCTTTGTCTGGAGCGTTGCTACCTTGTTACTTGGGATCATTGCACTAGTTGAGTACTTACTTATGAAAGCGAAATATCATGAAGGATTTTCCTGGATATCTGGATTCAATATTTTCAACTGCTGGAACAATAGTAAGCCCAATTGTTTTCAACTAAAAATCGGCAATTAATGATTTATGTATTTTAAACAGATGATAATTGGTCTGCAATGATCTACCAAAATGGTCCAAAGCTCATAATAATACTTGTCAATCTTACTTTGACCTTTTTGTCGATAAAACATATATATTTACACAAGAGAAACACCGAAAATGAAATGGAAGAGTTAGATATGGAAAAACACTTAAAACATCAATCGGAGTATGTATTATTAGTAGAGTGTCTAGTATTATGATATTCTAATAATTATTTATTTTTAGATTTGCTCTGGCTTTTCGATTGTTTGCCATTACTGGTGGTATCTGGTTGTTGGACATAATTGCCCATCTCCTTCCAGGCAAAACTAAAGAGATTAAATTTACCTTTGAGATAATTACATCTGCTCAAGGTGTAATATTGTTTTTCGCCACCATTTGGAAGAAGAGCGTTTTAAGGTCTCTCCATGAAAGGTAATATTCAAAAATTTCGACGTACGATTATGTATACAAGACCTCTTCTACATTTCTTTGTCTTAGGTTGGAGGCAAAAGGCAATAATTCAAATGAACTGGTAACTAGGATTGGTGATTTAAATAACAGTACTTAAACCCACTACTAACCTAATTAACCTAATAAAATATTAAAATAAGCAACTTAAATCATATTATTAATAAAATAATAAAGTTATCTTAATATCACAATGTTTTTAAATCAGATCGCCCGAAACACTTTATGTAGTATTTTAATGGTTATCATTTTAACCATATATATTTAATGCTTTCAAATCTAATTTGAGGTCATATTAGTACTATAATAAAAACATATTATTTTGAAGAATTAAATCAGTCTAAAACCACATATAAAATAAACCACATTTAATTGTTTATTGTAATTTATTTACATATTAAATCTGCATGGACATAATTTGCAATTAAATCAATGCAAGATTAAATCGGCTATATAATAATAAACTTGCAATAAGATTAACAACAACCAGCTGCTTGGGCCTTCAACTATTTATTTTCTTATTTAAATAAAGCGAACATTAATATTTCCTCAGTTTTCAATTGAGTTCCAGGCCAATTCAATCATTATACTCGGAGTTATAAAAAAATAATTGTATCAAATTAAAAGACTTTGATTTTATACAACTGATTAAAAGATATTGATACTAGTATATCATTTTGTGTCCTAAATATTAATGTTTCTGAAAATGTGGACACTATATTGTAGTCTAATAATAATATCTGCTGCAACAGCAGCGGAAATTCCCGGGTGTGACTATTTTGATACCGTCAATCTGAAGGGCAGTGAACAACTTGAAAACGGTTCATATTTATATAAAGATATTTTAATACCAAATGATAAAGTTGGAACTTATGATTATCGGACAACGGTCTACGGCACTGTTAAAAGAGTTTCAAGCTATCCGAGAGGATGTCTCTGTCGAGTTAAATCATGCATCCTTTTTTGTTGTGAACCGGATAAGATTATACGCAACTTAGGCTTAAATATTACTCTAAATACGGGTGATGAAGAATTTGTTAATGTGATGGACAAGTTCGCTATGCAAGTTAAGTTTGAAATGTCCTGTGACATGCTTGAGGACAATGACATTGACAAAGATTCCCTAGGAGACTGGAAACTATTTGAGGTTTGATGGAACACATTTTGTTGAAAGTCAAGTGAAATAATAATTTCAGTTTTTATTAAAAAAGAATGGAACACTTCTAAATCTGACTGATAGTAGTACGGTGGAAAAAGAGGAGTACTGCTTTATACCTTTTAAAGTTACAGATGACCATTATGGGCTTGTGCCCTTGAGCTTTCAACCCGAGTACCAAACTAAGACCACAAGTAGGAGCCTTTTCAACTGTTCAAATTAGTACTATATAATATATACAAATTCTTTCAGTTGACGTCCATAGTGCTATTAAAGTTGTCTCAGTGTTGTTTTTGCTCCTGACAATTGCTCTGTATTTGTACCTACCCCAGTTCCAATCGATCTATAGCAAATGCTGTTTGTGGTACTTTATTTGTGTAACCATTAGCTTCCTATTATTGTGGATTGAGTCACAGATTCGCGATTTTATTACTTCAAGATTAGCTTGTTTTACGATTGGTGAGTTGAATCTTAAAAGCTAATCGGAACTCAACTGTATATATTTAATAGGTTACTGCGGTTATTACGCCGTTATGGGCGTTTTTCTTTGGCTCTCGGTTATCAACTTTCATTTGTGGAAATCATTTACCAACTTTGGGATTGTGAACCAGTTCAGCATGCTAAGATACCATATCTTTGTTTGGACTGCAGCTTCTGTCTTGTTAGCAATCACTGGATCACTTGAGTACAAGTTCCTAGACATGGAGTTAGATGAATCATTCTGGCAACCAGGTGTTAGTCTTTATTACTGTTGGATAAATAGTAAGATAAATCATTTTATTTAAATTATTTACATATATAAATACCTAATGAATCGATTGATAATAGCTCAAGATTGGTCTGCAATGATCTACTATTACGGTCCAATATTGCTATCAATATTTATAAACGTAATACTTTCCATTATAACTGCGCGACACATCTATATCGAGAACAGAGAGATCAACAAAATGTGGAGCACCTCTGAGAGTCAAAAAAATACAACTAATAGAACCGAGTATATTACTGATATGACTTCCCTGATGATGATCTTTATATATTTAATTATTTATTTTAGTTTGGTCATATTTCTGCGGATATTTTCCATTGCCGGCGTTATCTGGCTACTTGACATATTTTCCTATTTGTTTGAAATTAATATTAAAAGCATTACATATATTTCTGACATAATTACATCTTCTCAAGGAATAATATTGTTTTTCTCAACAATCTGGAGAAGGGACGTGATACAATCTCTTTACGAACGGTAATATCCTAAAAGTTTCAATTGTGTACATTTTAATGTTTACATGTTTCTCTCAGAATGGAAGCAAGTAGCAATAAATCTAATGAGCATGCCAGATCGTCCGCATCTCCGAGTAATGAAACAACTAAAAGCAGCGCTTCTTTCATTAGTTGCTAAGCAATTTATTTATAACAAATAACCATAATTTCTTTACTACCAAAAATAATTATATTTTAAGGTTCAAATAAAATAATTATAGAAAATAACATTATGTATTCATCTTTATGAAATGAGTTTATTTAATAATCTATCTGAACTAATTATTTCTGACCAAAAACATCCATGTTTATCTTGCTGAAACTGGGAAGGTACGTAGCATGTATTACTTATACTTACCTAATTTGTTACCGGTAAAATCATGATGGAAAGTAAACCGAGTCAACTTGAGTACTTAATATGAGTGTAGAAATTCTTAATTTTAGTTCGGGATCCGGATTCAATCCTCATTAACGTCCTTACAAAACCTTTTTACACACTGAGCTCTTTGAAAAAGAGCAAAAGGGACTAATGAATTTGTGCAAAAAGTTGTCTGTCTGTCCGTCTCTCCGTCTGTATGAACGCCTGTTTCTCAGCAAGTATAATAGCTAGAGATTCCATTCTTTTTGCAGAAGCTTTGTTGCTCTGTTACGCAGATCAAGTTTATTTTCAAATTTGGATGCCACGCCCCCTTTGCCCACAATTAGAGAAACAGTGGGACTATCTCGATTTTTGACTTTCTTAATACAAATGCTAGGAAGGCCAAACTTAATATACAAGATACTAGATACCATATAAACATATTCAAAAATCGATATAGTCGACTTGTTCTTCGGTCACTATTTTGCTCAATCTTGTTCACTAAAGGTCATTTTGCGTTCTGGGGCTACTGCGCTGTTGCTCATATTTGCGTTCGTTTCACAAATTCATATTGTCGCGAAACTTTTTTACGCTTTTAAATATTTAATATGTCGCTAATACGAAAACATAGTGAAATTTGGAACCATTTCGAGGATTATGGAAACCAGCAGGCCAAGTGCAAGTACATGTTTCGTCGAAAAGCCTGTAGGATCGAGTAAGGCTCAACAAATTGCCCGGCAAATAGCCAGGCTATAAGCTTCCGACGCGAAAAACTTTAACACGTTCCTTAATTCCTTAAATTCGCGACGAGTATGCTGCAATCATCGCAGAAAAGCTCCGTGCGGCCACAGCAGTGTCCTTGACTACCGACGGTTTGACGTCTATAACTAATGAAAGTTACCTGAATGTTACCGTTCATTTTATTAAACCAACAACAACAGGGCTGACTTCCTATATTATCGCTTGCCAGGCCTTTGAAAAGTCACACACTTCTGTAAATCTCTCCAAAATTATGGAAAAAATAACTTAACAATGGGAGATTATAAATAAAGTGGCGGCAATAGCATCAGAAATTGCTTACAACATTGTAGGCGCTATTAGAAACGTCAACTGGCAACACATATGGGGTTTTGCCCACATCCTAAATCCTGAAAGAAATAACTAGCGTGCACACAAAAGCAAGAGCTATCAGCGAATATTTTCATTGCAGCTCATCAGGATTAACAAAGCTAAAAGAAATGCAAGCTATGGTGAAGTTACCTGAGCTTAAGCTTACACAAGATGTGCCTCCACATTGGAACTCGACATTTAAAATGTTTCAACGACTTTCGATCCTAAAGGATGCAGTCGTAGCAGCCCTCTCTGCAAGAACCGACTTCATTGATGGACTGCTTCCCGTATTGCAGCTTTTTTCAGGTGACGGAAGAGATTTCTGCGAAAATAAACGTAACCTTGTCAAAAACTATTGTTTTTGTTGGCTTGCTTCAAAAAATAATGGTAACTATAACATAAACCCAACGGTTCAAAATTACAATGTGAAGGCAGTAACAAAAGAAATAATCAAGGAGATGGATGCTCGCTTTAGAGATATCGAGGCAAATATTTTATATGGAGAGAGCATTATACTTGATCCTAAATTCAAAGGACGAGTATTTAAGTCTGAGGATGCCTTCTAGAAATCTGTAGCCGATATAAGAAGAAACATGGCAAACCCAGTACGGTCACTCCCCGCCGTTCTCGAAAATGTTGTAAACAACTCACAACAAGATGAGGATTCCATAACA
The DNA here is from genome assembly GCA_035047385.1 of Drosophila tripunctata. NCBI lineage: Eukaryota > Metazoa > Arthropoda > Insecta > Diptera > Drosophilidae > Drosophila > Drosophila tripunctata. The sequence goes on from JAWNPS010000154.1 coordinate 15,377, forward strand.
GAATTTTTCAGAGATGGTAAGAGCTACAACAAAACAAGTTTAAAATTCGCATGCCTCTAGCTCACGTATTTCTTAACGTATAGTTTTGTTACTTCACACTGCTTTAGAGACAAACAATATTAAGCGATCGGGTAATAATCGAGAAAGCTATAATACGTCGAAAAACGTATATTGATAGCTGAGTGTGTAACACTGAGATCTGCTGCTGCGCTGCGGTCACACAAACAAAGTAAACGAGAAATACAAACAAATACCGATATTACACGGTCAGGATACTCGACTGTGTGGCAGACCCCATAAAGTATATATATTCTTTATCAGCATCAACAGCCGAGTCGTTTTAGCCATGCCCATCTGTCTGTATGAACGAAGATTTAAAGTTCTGTATGTGTCGCAAAATAACTAGAACAAAACAAGAATTAAAGGTTGATTAAGTAGTCTGGTATATACCTGACTAGAAGCTTTACAATATACAATATGTTAAGTTTTTGCAGCAGCTACTCTAATTTGAACTCATATAATTGGAAACGATGCTCAGAGGGTATTACACGGTCGGCCTGCCCGACTGACATTTCTTTCTTGTTTTTCACTTAAATTACTTTTCAAAATTTTCGAATGGACGATTGGGAAATCAATTCTAAACGTACATTCGATCTCAAATTGCTTGATTAAACTTGTTGTGTTGAATCACGCTAATTCTGCGGGTGACTTTCGTCATAAACAAACTTTATCAGCACTCAACTAAAGCATAAAATTATATTTCAGTAACTATGTGGAATTTTAAAGCTAAATTATATGTTTTTTCTGTGTTTGGTGTCAAAGCTCATGGGTAATTTTTGAAGACTACCCTCTGAGGAGTATGACAGGCACTGTTAAAACAACTTTCAAAAAGCAAATTTTTTAAATATTTCGAGATGTTTTAAATTATGTAACAAATCATTAGATTGGTATCTGAGCGGTCAATTTTATATTGCTAGCTTAAGAGTTAGCTCTGGGGGCGACTTAATAATTCTTGCCCCTGATGGAAAAACAAAAAATGTGGTACATCATCTATAAATAAATACTACATGTCATTAAAGACTTTAAATATTACATTGTTTTATTTGAGCAATGATAAATACACATCACAAAATTGTTGTATTGATCAGGACCTTTTTATACCCTCTGAGGGGTATATTGGGTTTGTGAAAAGTATGTAACAGGCAGAAGGAGGCGTGGCAGACCCCATAAAGTATATATATTCTTGATCAGCCGAGTTGATTTAGCAATGTCCGTCTGTCCGTATGAACAAACACAACTCAGAGATGGTAAGAGCTACAATATCCATTTTAGTCAGTATCGACCACACATTCAGTCAATCAATACAAGAATCATTTTTTTCGATGCCACGCCCCATTCGCCCACAATAAGAGTAAAACCAGACATACCTCGGTTTTTTGCGAATATCTCGGTAACTACTTATAACACCTAGGGACACCAATTTAGGCATGCAGGTTTTTGGATGTAATATAAAGACAATAAAATTTTTTGGATGCCACGCCTCCTTCGCCCACCAAAAGCACAATTGCATTGTAACTTCGTCGGCATTCCCGACTGACATTTTCTTTCTTGTTTGGATTGTCAATTGTGAAATATTCCAATTGAAGAAACCTCAAAATAAAAAAAATTAAAAATAAGAAATAAAGTTTGCAATATTGGCTGTCCATTAAAAATATATTTTTTTAAGCATGTATATATTTTTTCAATCATTCTTAATTTTCACAATCTCTAACGCAAGCGAAGCTGCGGGTATATTGCTAGTATGTATATTGTGGTTTTATTAAAACGGAAATGCTCCTAAAGTTAATATACTCAATAGAAGTATCAAAAATGCCAGTGTGTGAAAAATTAGCATAATTTGTTTGTACATACACATATTAAAAAAATTCCAATTTTAATGAGGAAATAATAAATACAAACCGCAAGAAAGCAAGCAAAAGTAACTCTACAGTCAAACAAAACGATAATTTATTCAGTTCACATTGAAACGCGATTAAATTCACATCAAACTGTTCGTCTTATGAAGGAAAGCATATAGTTAAAAACATATAACATTTATATTGGACAAAATGTCCCAAATAAGTTATGTACTACTACTGCTACTACTTAGTATCTTTAAGAGTGCAATTACAGAGAATACTACCAAGTGCGACTATTATGATACTGTCAGTCTTAAGGGCAGTGAACACTTTGAAAATGGATCGTATTTATATAAAGATATTTTAATACCAAATAACAAAGTTTGGATTTATGAAAAACGGGAATGGCTCTACGGCGATTTTAAAGATGTTTCTAGCTACCCGAGGGGATGTCTCTGTGAGGTAAAGTCCTGTGTACTTTTCTGCTGTGAACCGGACAAGTCTATCAGAAACTTTACCGTAAATTTAACTCTTAATACGGGTAAAGAGGAGCTCATAAACGTGATGGGCGAATTTGCAATGCAAGTAAAGTTTGAAATGTCATGCGAAATGCTTGAGGATATAAACTTTGACAAGCAATCCCTAGGTCCATGGAAATTATTTGAGGTACGATGGAACGCATCTATTTGTTTACTGAAATAATCATATTCTTTGCTTTAAAAAGAACGGAACACTTTTAAATCTGACTGATAGCCAATTAATGCATAAGATGGATTACTGCCTTGTACCTCAAAAGGTTTCCGATGACCACTACGAACTGGTGCCCCTCAGCTTTAAACCCGAAACTAAAACCAAATGTTGGGAAGTTTTTAACTATTTAATACAGTATAATTCAAGAGTTGTATTTCCAGTTGACGTAAATAGCGCCATTAAGGTTGTCTCAGCGTTGTTTTTGTTAATCACAATTGCTCTGCATTTGTACCTACCCCAGTTCCAATCGATCTATAGCAAATGCTGTTTGTGGTACTTTATTTGTGTAACCATTAGCTTCCTATTTTTTTGGATTGAGTCACAGATTCGCGGTTTGATGTCAAGATTAGCTTGTTTTACGATTGGTGAGTTGAATCTTAAAAGCTAATTGGAACTCAAGTTATATATATTTAATAGGTTACTGCGGCTATTACGCCGTTATGGGTGTTTTTCTTTGGCTTTCGGTTATCAACTTTCATTTGTGGAAATCATTTACCAACTTTGGGATTGTGAACAGGTACAGCATGTTAAGATACCATATCTTTGTTTGGACTGCAGCGTCTGTTTTGGTAGCAATCACTGGATCACTTGAGTACAAGTTCCTAGACACGGAGTTAGATGAATCATTCTGGCAACCAGGTGTTAGCCTTTATTATTGTTGGATAAATAGTAAGATAAATTATTTTTTTTAAATTTATTTGATAAAATACCTAATGATTCGATTGAAAACAGCTGGAACTTGGTCTGCAATGATCTTCTTATATAGTCCAATATTGCTATCAATATTTATAAACGTAATACTTTCCATTATAACTGCGCGACACATCTATATCGAGAACAGAGAGATCAACAAAATGTGGAACACCTCTGAGAGTCAAAAAAATACAACTAATAGAACCGAGTATGTTATTGATAAAGCTTCCCTGATGATGATCTTTACATATTTAATAATTTATTTTAGTTTGGTCATATTTCTGCGGATATTTTCTCTTACTGTTTCCATTGCTGGCATTATCTGGCTACTTGATATATTTTCCTATCTGTTTGAAATTAATATTGAAGGCATTACTGATATTTGTGACATAATTTCATCTTCTCAAGGAATAATATTGTTTTTCTCAACAATGTGGAGAAGGGACGTGATAGAATCTCTTTACGAACGGTAATATCCTAAAAGTTTTAATTGTGTAAATTTTAATGTTTACATATTTCTCTTAGAATGGAATCAAGTAGCAATAAATCTAGTAAGCATGCTGGATCATCTGCATGTTGAAGTCATGGAACAACTAAAAGCGGCTCATCATTAATTAGCAGCTGAGATATTTATTTGTTGCAGTTACCTGTAATGTCCAATAACTGAACATAATAAAATTTATACTTACAGTTATATATTTTAATAAATAAACTTACTTAACTTAAAATGGTGTATACATATTCGAAAATGTCTATAATCAATTTAATGAAATTGATTTCATTGAGAGTGCAGCTCTAAGGACTAATAGTTTTAACTTGCATTTTGACAGCCTACGCTCACATGCCCGGGTAGCTCAGTCGGTAGAGCATTGGACTTTTAATCCAAGGGTCCAGGGTTCAAGTCCCTGCTCGGGCGATATCACTTTTTTCCACTTTTTCATTTTTTTTAACACGCATATAAAAAATTATTTATTTGATAAAAAAATAATTTCAATAGTATAGATTTGTTTTATTTTGCGTAGTATTAATAATTCAAGTTTAATTCAATTCAGCCTAATAGCTATGCTACAGTAATGCAAGCAGTGCGAACAAGCAGTGTAGCCAATCGGTTATTGGAAAGCAGTTCAAAAACTGTTTTAAAAATCAATAAAGCAGTTGAACAAGCAGTGTACACAATTGGTGATTGGAAAGCAGTTTAAAAACTGTTCTAAAAATAGAGAAAGCAGTGTAAGCAAGTAGTTTGTCGACAAAGCAGTAGGTTACTTGACACTCTAGTTGAACACTTGAACATGAATTCTTCGACTGGAAGGTTGGCAGCTTCTGTAATCACGCTTCTGTGAGGTCTGATTGTGGGATGACCTGAGGCTGGGGATCACTGTGTAGTGGACCAGCCATGTTGACGGAACGTCCGCACTAAGCTTGCCATCAATATGGGTGCCGCGGAGGAGTCCACGGCATTCAGGTTGGCTAAGGAGGGATGAACCGGGCCAGGGGTGAAAACCAGCAGCCAAGAGTTCCCGTGGTAGGCAGTAGTGGGATAGCGTACCGGAGTGGACTGCCATTATCAGCCTTGCCAATTGTTGGACCGCAATCTTTTTGCATTTTTTAATTATATAACCGCATTGTTTTGTTAGGAACGTTAATTATTTCCATTCAGTTTAAATTTATCGCTGTAATATTTTAAAATAATCTAACCGTTTCGGTCCCACCAATAAAACAAAACTGCATATTTATTTTGTTGCCAGTTGTGACTACTCACAAACTACATTTTTACCTGAACTTTAAATTTTTTAAGTAATTAAGTAATTTTTCATCAATTGTGATTTTGATTTCAACCGCAACGCAAGAACCTCCTTGTTGTTCACATCTGAAAGGAGTAGAGTTTTCTGTGTCGCGGCTAAATCTTGGCCAACTTGCTTTCCGCAGTTTCGCAGACGGATTCCAATTTATTTTAACACACTTTCCACCAACATTCGAACATCTTGCTCTTAAAGTATGTCTTTTGTTTATATGGTGGTGGTTGGCATAATCGAAAAGCACTGAAGTGTCAGACATCCGGGACAACATAAATGTTATTATTAGAAGTCCGATAGCGGTTCGACCTCTCATCTTGTTTACAATATTACGACGACTGATCGACTTGGTCAAGCGGTGAGCTCTACTGCAAAATACTTGTTTTTCTTTCCCACTACCGGGCTACAAGTTCTCTAGTGCTTTTAATATTGTGACAGTCGCGATCAGATCATAAATGAATAAAAATTATAATATTAACAGCAACCGTCTCTCTAAGATATAGTATTTGTTTCCGCTATGTGATACTGAGCCAGCAACTCTTGCACTATTATACAAATAATTAATGAATGGGCATACTAAAAGAAAATCACATTGTATGTCATTATTATTTCCAATACAAAAATTAAAGTTAGCTTAATAAAGTTTAGAAGATAATTTTATTTTAAGACTACTCTATTAGGGACCGTAATCGTTATGAGTTATATTTTAAAAATCATAAAGTAATGATTAAATTTAATTTTTACCGATTTTCTTTAAAAATAATCAACATTTTTGAGTAATTTATGAAAAACCATAATGATTATATTTGATTAAAAAAAAAAATAAAAATCAAAAATAATGATTAAAAATGATTTTTATTTTTTTCGCTCAAATTAAAACTCAACAGTAACATACGGCTTCTGTAAAATACTTTTCACCTATGTGATTGCTTATTCTTTTTCTATCTAGCACCCCACAAAAACGGGTATTAATTTTTGTAATAATTAATTAACGAAAAATTAGCTTTTTATTTAAAATAAACAAAATAATCATTATTTACGGTCCATGGTTTCTATAGCTTTCCGAACTTTGTTGTGCTAATATTTCATTCTCACCTGTCAGTCACTCAGAAAGTTGCTAGTTGCTAATCACTGCTTCTTCTTTAGCTCAAAGTGAGTCACCAGCTAATTCACTTACATGCTCACTGTCTAATTTACATACATTGCTTGCTCAGGTGCTATTGAGCTTTTATATACGCTTTATTTTATTTAAATATGCATTTCAATAATTAAAGGAAGTATTAAAATATTATTTCCTTGCTGTTGTGGGTGTTAATTTTGTAAGCAACTGTATGGATTGATTATACCCACAAGTCGTTTTTGCATAGCAACTGTGTATTAAACTTTTTATAGAATATTGTGCTTTAAGCTTTCAAGAACAACACATTGTATGGAAAAGCTTTTTCGTCTGCTTCGTTGTATAGGCGTTTTGGCAAGCCGCAAGCAAGTGCCCGGGTAGCTCAGTCGGTAGAGCATTGGACTTTTAATCCAAGGGTCCAGGGTTCAAGTCCCTGCTCGGGCGAAACATTTTTTTTTACTTTTTTATATTTTTAATAAAATTATGTTTATTTCTGTTATAATTTTAACCACACTTGCGACTCACAACAATAAAAATAAAACCCAAAAAGAAATCGTACAGCAGCAGTCCAACAGCTAATTGAACCCTCATGAAATTAGCACCTTTTATTTGCTTTTTCATTTACGCTTTCGTTGTGGATATACCCAAATTGTGTGAAACATACTTGGGCATTATCTGTATCTGGGCAAGCACGACGCTATCTGTATATCTATGTATGTACATATGTACATACATTGTATGTTTTTGTGTCTAGCATGTGAGCATGGTTTTGTTCATGGATACGCCTAAGAATTTTGACATAGTTTGTTACCCTGCCGCATATAGACGGACGCTTAAGTTGAACGAATACATACAAATGAAGCGAAACATACCTAGATATCAGGAGATGGAGTTTGCTCTCAGTGTGTGGATGCTACTAGCTATTAGCTGTTACCCATTGGCTGCCAAGTGAACTAGAAAACGAATGCGTTTAATTAGCATTCATTACGACAAATCATCAAATTGCCACCGCGAACGTACGGATAGAGCCAAGAAACGGACTAGTTATTTTACTATCAGCTTGTGTTAATCTACAAAATAAACGCAAATATTTACTCGATAAAGATTTTCGAAACAGTTTCATGACGTTGCCACCAACCCAAAAGAGAAATCGCACTCTAAAATTTTTCTTAAAAAGAATAAACAAAGAAGCAGATAAAAAAAATGAAGTTTGTAGAAAAATTCATAAATGTACGTTTGTCTAAGTGCACAACAGGCCTTCTGCAAATCGAGCATAGTTCAGGTAGACTTAACGAATAATACTAAACTGCAGGAAATATGGGTCATAAATGAAAATTATTTGCTAAACAATGGATCAAACACACCTTGATAGTGTCGTTTTTTTGTATCTCTCTTCTCTTGCTACCTATGCCAGAAGATCTTCCTAGTATTGTCAAATCTTTGTCATATTTTTCTGGTGCTAATTTCAAGGTTGCCAGTTGATACAAGGTTATAGCAGCCATTTTTTTATTTTTATCTATATATTTCTTGTTTTATTAGAGACTAGATTTTGTTTGCCGTAACGTCCTTTGAGCATCCAGTAATTATCAATGAAACAAATTTGAGCTTAATGAGCGCATTAACGCTTTCAAAGTTAAGAGTCTCGTGTTGCGGGGCACTCAACACCTCAACACGGAGTACGAAAGGGGGTGCATGGGAGGGAGTCTTCTTGTGGAAAGCGACAGTCTGATTAATGAGGCTTTAAATATCCCACTTTGATTTCATTTTGAAAGACGCAGAGCGTGCAACAAAGAAGTTTCATTGACTCCAGTTTGGCGAGCGTGCAACGAGGGCTGCAAGGATACAAGGGCTACTCTTGCTCCTTTCGGCTTAGTGCCGAGCACGCAACATCCCAATATACTATATTGAGCAATTCAATTTGTGGAAACACAATCCACAGACTCTACACACTCACCACCATTGCTGCTGCTCTAGGTGCTCTCCCAGGCGTACATATGTACATATGTACGAATTGTGCATACATACATAAAAACAGAGGCATTTTCTTGGAAAATGAATGAATTCGATTACACTGCTAAAAAATATAATTACAAATATGTACAACTTAAATATAACTAAATATAAAATCCGAAAAATATTCGTGTTAATTGGTAATATCTTACAAATTTGCAGAAATACATAGATCTAAATCATAGATACGATTCTTGAAAAACATTTGTGTATTCTTGAGCAGATAGTTAAATTTGGTAAAAATCAGCTGAGATAGAAATTATATGTATGTGGAATGTAAAATTTTTAATATGAACACCTTTTTTGTTTATTGAGATACAATATTTAACCCAAACTCACTCAATTAACATTGGTATTATATTAAATTATATCATAGACAGTATTAAAAATTTTGTACACCTTTCAAGATGGTATTATGTTTTTGTCACAAAAGTTACAGCGCATTGGTTGCAGACTCCATAAAGTATATAGTATTGCAGTGTCTGAAGACGAATCTGCTTAATTGTCTATTTGTATTCGAACCTTTTTTCCCAGTTTAAGGTCATGGAAGTAGTGAGCTGGAAATTGATACCTTCCATACTATTTTGCGACTTAAATCAAACTTACCCCAAATATTTTGAGCCCCATTCTCATATTTGCCATAGGACATATTATTAAATATGAAAAAATTTAATTTCTTTCCAGTTGCTAATATTATAGTATCTCAATTAAACATACTTAATGCCTTTACCAAATTAGGTTAGTTTTATCTTTAAAAATCTATGTTTAGTATTCAAAAACTTACGTTCTTAACATTATAACTGCAGATAGAGTAAAGCAATAGCCGCTCTCGATCGACTGCCTTTACTTGAGCTTGATGTGGTTATCACATTATTCTCTCAGTGTAGTTGCGTTCACGCGCTCTTACTCGCACTTACTTTGTTTCCGCTCTCTGGTATGATAGGTGCGCACACATACAGACATCACCTCTCTGGCGCACACACACATTGACAGCAATATGGCTGTTATCAACTTCAGCAAAAAGCACCGTTTGCCTGCACGGCTATCGGTGTTGTTGTTTTCGCTGCTGGTGCGAAAACCCAGGAGGAAATTTAATCGTGAATAGAAACAACAGAAGACTGTACGTAATTGGAAAATATGTACATATTACAATAAAAGAGCGCTTAAAACTTTATTTAACTTTAAATGCATTTTTTATTCGAACTTTAAAGTTAATAAAAAAAAAACCTGGGGGTAATAGTTTTTAGAAAAGACAATAGTAAAATTTACCATATAATTGCTATTAGAAGAATTGATATAAGTAGAAGTAGTATTTCAAATATTATTACTTTTTTATAACTATTTATTTCTCGAGTTTAAGTAGAAGGGGTCGACAAAGGATAAAAGTTTAAAAAATATTTTGAACCTAAAATTAAGATTTTTCTTAAGGCATATTTTAAGATACAGTTCTTATAAAATATAGCAACTCCGTATTTTAAGATTACATGAAAGAATAATATAATATAATCTTATAAAATATTTTTCTTAAACGATAGGTAAATCTAAATAAATGATTTTTTTCCAAGTAAGAAAACTGATTTATTCTTATGTATAAGCCAAAAAGTGTTTTTATACCAACAATTTCAAATATTAAAGATTATATTTTTAATTTAGTCCTTTATTTTAATGTTTTGCATTTTTAATACTCTTTTACTTTTAAAAATATTTTTATATTTTTATTTTTTGGTTTAATCTAAACACTAAATTTATTATATGATTGTACTAAAAAGAGAGAAAAAAAACAAATATTTGAAGAATATATGTATTTATTATTATATATATAGACACATATAATATAAATAAATATAAATATATCAATATATAATATTAATTTTAAAAAATGAATAAGAAATTAAGAAACATACACAAACGTAAACGAACGCGGCGAAAGAGGTTGCTTGCTCTTTTCATCATCATAACACATCAAAACAGAACAAAAATTTCCCACTGGGTAACTCTGGCTTGGAGGGTCGCATTCGAACTGGGTTTTAGCTGCGGCCATGCCGGGCTAACTGACTTCAGTTTGAAATTTGACGCCGAGCGCAGCAGTTCGTTGAAAACGAGAGCGCGGCCATTGCCAAAAGACATCGGACTGCGGATAGCGGACAGCAGACGGCGGCAACGACAACGACAACGTCACTGCTCCGTCTCTGACTGCGTTAACGTTAACGTCGGCGTCGCTGTCGTCGTTCATTGATATCCTGCAGGCAGCGGCTGCCCTGGATGCTGGCAGCGAGTTAAAATCGTATCTTTACAAAATACATAATACACCCAAATGTGTACAAAGTGTTAAACTTAAGATATTTGAGCAACATTTAATTGCAAGAAAATGTTATCATTTGATATCGTTACCTTTGTTATGTGTACGGAGATCAGGTAAAACGATTTATTGCCACAGGTGAGTTCTTAGTACGCACTAAAATAAATTGCTCAGCTGCAACTAAACTAAAAATTGGGTTTGTGAAACATTTTGATAGCTGGCAACTCGTTTGTACGCATGTGCCAGAATAGGGGCTTTGCCCGCCTTTCACACTCCCATAACTTTAGCTAGTATTCCGTACGTCTGTCCTCGTTTTGACTCGTGTGTGTGTGTTTGTGTGTATGTGTGGTGTGCGCGCCCGGAAATGTGCAAGCAGGCAATGCCACTTCCAGCTTCAACGCCTTTCATCCACTTTTCATTTGCGCAGAAAAGTCAGCCATTCACCCACTTTATGCCACTACCACCACCACCACTACCACCATCACCATCGTTTCTCAGTTCACAACTCTCAGCTCTCGCACGCTATCATCATCATCATCAACAAGGACAACCACTTGAGCAACAAACTCCAACCCCACCACCATCGCCTCCAACCCAACCCTGGTATAAGTTCAAATTCGCGCTATAAAACACTTGTCCCGCCATTTAGTGCATGGGTTAAGTAGTATACCGAAATATTGCTAGCAATAGCCAAAACGGGCGGCAGCTGGCAGCACTGAATTCCACACAGCAGCAGCAGCATAGAATTCCGCACACAGTTGCGAAGCTTGCAGAGCAGAGATGACAATGACCCAACCCGAAATTGCAACCCTGCGCTGGCAACGGCTGCATTTAATATCTGTGTCTCTCTGTGTGAGTGTGTGCGTGCTGCTGTCTGTGTGTGCGTAAGGTGCATATGTATGGGTGCACAATATGGCGCAACGGACGGACAGACGGACGGACGGACGGACGGGTGAAACCCACATTTGGCTAAGGTCAAAGCGGGCCATGACGGGAACGAAAGCGGGAATGAGAACAAGAACGGGACTCAGACCCAGCAGAGTCGCATTTAATGCAGCTGCCAAAGGACTCTAAACGCTCTGACTAGGATTCTGTATGTGTGTGTTACAATCTGTGCGCCTTTTTTCCAAGTGTATGTGCATCTACACCAATTACGCGCAATTGGTTAAGCTGTGCCTTTTCTTCACCGAGTTCCCCCAGTTGCCAGCTGGCCGTGTTCAATGTGCCCTGTCCACTCGCTCTGTGGAGCCTGCCAACTCAATTATTGAATCTTAAACGTCTTATGCTAATAAGAAATGAACAAAACTAAACTAAGTTTTGGTCAATTCGTTTGCTTTTTATGATTATTTTATGCATTATTAAAATCTTCTATGGTTTCTTTCGTATTTTCGTATTTTATGACAAATTTGGTTTCGAGGCTGAGCAAATGCCGGCTAAATATGCCCCATTACTGCACTCCGCCCTTCACTTCACATTTCTATCGCCACCATCTCAATTTGACCTGAATTTTGGTTTGTTTGTTCACATAGTTGTTAAGTCTGTTATCTTTGTCTTGTTATTCAAATATTAACATAGACGACGACGACGACAAAGTGCATGTAATTCCTATGGATATGCCACGAATTCCTCGTGCTTATTAAAAATATATACATATATCTACAAACATGCTATATACACTATATGTATATACAACATGTGCCCTTTATTTTATTAGAGTGCCACATGCAAACCATTTATGAGAAATTTTTGATAAAATTTATGACTCATACAAAAAGTACTACAACAAAATGTTCTAGGAAACATTCTGTTTGTTTTTAAGTTTAAGATGAATCGTTTATCTGAATTAATTAGCTTAGTAATTAGTTATTTTCGTAATTAAATAATATATGTTAATTAACACAAATAAATTACGATACAACAAAATATATTTAAATATATATATAGGAGAAATCAACACACTACAAAACAAGTTATACATATTTGGAAATAGAAATTTCGGGTTTGCCCAATACAAACATTGAGTATAATTTTTTATAACTTTATTGTAGAAACTGTGTCTCATAACTGTTTAGTATCAAGACTTTTTATGTTTAAACATATGTTTTAATATTGGAAAAGGGAAGGTTTGAATTAGAAATGATGCTAGAAATAAATTTGTATCTATAGCTTTATAGGTACACTTAATATAGCTACTTTAGAAGCTACCTTAGAAGATATAGATCCTATATATCCTCTTATCAAAAAACTATCTAAAATCTAAAAAATTTCTAGAAAATGTTGTAACCCCTTAGTTTAAATCATAGAATTTCGAACAACATCCACTATAGCTACTGTTATAGGGTGAGTTCTGAAAATTTCCCCCGTGAGTGCTGGGAACTTGATGCACTATTCAAAAGAATAGTGTTTCAGACTGCAGTGGCATATTTATTTGAATTTCATGCAAATTTTCTAGTTATTTATGCAATTGCAGCTGCTCGGAGTTTCAGCCAGTTTGAGGCGATCATTTTCACTTAGTCCATGAGATAAAAGTACAAAATAAAGAATATAAAAATGTGTATAAGAAACATAGTCGCGTATTTTGTAAACAAGCAACGGGAACAAGAGCACCGAAAATAGCAACAACAACCGGTATACAAACACCGATATATGGAGTATATGGAGTACATACCTATACATATGTACTTCCTTACATATCATGTACAAATACAGATACAAAATGCCGCAACTTGCAGGTTCATTAAAAATACGCGCTAAAAGGTGAGGCTCGAAACCGTTTTCAGAAATTCTTTCTTTTATTTCTTCTCGACTTCTACCTGTAGCCGGCTCTCTTTCAATATCTCTTTCTTTGTTTTATGCATTCGGCGGATTCTCGCGAACAGCCAACAACTGAGTGCGATTGAAATATTTTGCGTTTTGAAACCGAAACTGAAAATCGAAGTCGTAAAATCAAACAAAACAACCTTGGCCTCAACTTCTCCAACTCTCGCGAATAAACGAAAACAGAGCCGTTGCTTGTGCACAGTGGGGCAAAGCTATTGTATAGCTGCATTAGTTATTAGCCTCTCTCTCTCTCTCTGTGGAATAAATGCTACTCAATCCCGTGCCCCTTTCCCATCCCCTTCCCACCCATTTCAGTTTGTGATTTATGTGCGAAGTTGTCTTCTCTGTCTCGTAAAATTCGCCAGTCATTGCCCTGTTTGTTTTTTCCCACTTTTATTATGCAAAGGGTCGCGTATTTTTATTTTGACTTACCTTTTGTGTTCTCGGCGGAACTTCCGTTCCGAGCATTTTCAGGGTTTACAGCAAAATGCATTGAGCTGGTAGCAAAAACAACAGTGACTACATACATATTTATAACATTCAATTAGAGTTGTCAAACTGGCAGAGCTTTTGCTGTCCCACTGTACCGAGTACTGACTACTTAGTGTGGCCCCGCCTACGTAATGAACAACAATAATTATCATTTAAGCAACACACATTCGATTTAATGACACTCAAAAAGTCATTTCATAACTATTCATCATATATGATATCATAAGATAACATTTTTGGTGTGACTTTAGAGGGATTTTCTGCTACAATTTAGTTGTGACAACATTAAAATTGTTAATGGGTTCTAAATATATGTATGTACAGTGCTGTCTGGGTACAGTGAACTAATTTTTGTAAGTCCTGTTCTCTATATCAAGGTTGTATACTATATCAAGACTCAAATTTGTGGCTCAAAAACTCGATTTCTTTGCTTAAATGGCAAAAAAAATATGTTTTTGTAATCTAAACAAAATTAGTAAGAAAACACACTCATTTGGGTGTTCACTCTTTAGGGGTGTTCACTAAATAGGGGGGTCACTATATCCTGACATCACTGTATATATAACTCAATTTATATTTAATCACTTGATGTCAATATGAGTGCATTCATAAGCCTAATTTTCGTTTATTTGGCGGTGCTCGCTGTAAATTTTTGGCTTAAAATAACTTTAAAAGCATAGAACTCAATGATATTATAAAGAATTTATTTGTTGTAATTAAGAAATTGTATATTATAATGAATTTTATGGTTCTCAAGCTAAATTTTGGGCTTATTAAAAATTTAAAAGAAAAAAACTTAATGATCATATAATAAAATAATTAATTGTTTTTAAGGAATTGTAAATTGCAATGAGAAAATTGTACTGTACTCAACTAAAAATATTTATATTTTACTATTTGTTAAAAATTTGTTCGCAATCTAATCTAGTTTTGGGTTCAAGGAGAGTTAACAATTGATTACAGGTGATGCCCATTTTTACATGGAAAAGAAATACTTATTTTCAAATACTTAGAACGAAGTTTAATCCATCAATTAAGTAATCTTATGTTTTCATTTTGTTTGCTAATCTATCGCCATCTATCTAACAATATACATATTAGTAGTATTTTCTTTATAAACTTAAAATTATCATATTCTATACGCACCTATAGAAGTAAATTGCATAAAATGATTAGAAAAATATTGTATGGTTTATTGAAAATAATTTGCAAAAATATAGCAAATCGTATATATCATGTAAAGCTACTTAGTAGCGCTAAATTGATTGACGATTTTTAGCTAAATTAGTTAATATTATTTAATATTTCCAACAAATTTGCCTACAAAGTTGCTGTCAACTGATGTTCAAAGCGAATAATGAAATGTTAATGTTTAATATTAGCTGGAGTCGAATGGTGCTAACAGTATATGCAAGTAGTATGTGCTCACGAGAAATCAATTAGCATATGTATTAAATGGCATTTTGTGATGATGTAATGCACATTATATTCGCAAACTTTAATATTTTTTGGCGAAGATGCGTTAATTTTGCCAAGGTTAGTTAATTATTAGTATTTAGAGCAGTTTGCAAATCGACACTGACCAGAGAAGTTTTTTGTTTGGCTTGTTTCCCTGACTTGTTCAGCTCAAAAGTCACCACCAAGCGCAACGATAACAACAACAACAACAGCCAGCTGCCTCTCACCCTGTTTCTCTCTCTCTCTATCTCTCTCGCTCTGTCTTTGTTTGTGGCCTGCTTTTGTGGATTGTGTGTATACATTTGGAGAGCCAGAGAGACATTGCTGGAGAGCTGCAGAGAGAGAGAGAAAAAGGAGCAGCCATTGAGGCTGCAAAACACCACCAGCAACAAAGACAAAGCGGCAGACTGAAAGAGAATGAGAGAGAGAGAGAGTGAGCGAGTCTAGAGACCGAGAGAGAAAGAGAGAGGGCTAATGCTCTCATAGGGGTGCAAAGAGACAGAGTTTTGCTTGCCTTTGTTTACGCAAGATTTGTTGCCATTTTAGGACCTTAATCCGGGGTCTCAGTTACTGCCTACAAACGCCGACACCGCCGCCTTGTGTCCCCTGAAAGGTTTTTGACTTTACTGGCTTGACTTTGCTGGCGGCTTGACGGTGCGCGCCCTGTAAGCAGCTTAGGGTTGGCTTATTTAAGTTTAGTCCTAGGCGATTAGTGCTAATGAATAACGCTAAAAAGTCATTAATTAATTGAGTTGAAATCACTTTGCTTGCAGGACACAAACATCAGCAGAGATACACAAACACACGCATAGAGCGAAGGACAGAGAGAGAAACAGAGAACAAGAGAGGGAGAGAGAGACACATTCGCACTGGAGAGACTGATAGAATCTTTTGTATTACAATTCAGCAACGACCTTGCACAATGGCAATGATTTGTGCCATATTTCAAACTCATTCTGCCTCCTGCTGCCTCCTGGACTCCTGCCCCAGTCATATGTGTGCTCTGTACATTATTCAGCAGTAATGCGAACGCTTATGCTGAATCATCACAAGATGAGACAGTGGATGGAGTGCAAAAAGGGGGAGACCTTAAGACCAAAAGGCTTTGGCCACATGGCGCCAACAATGTTGCCGCCTGGCCCAATCGAGCCAGGCGTCTTAACCCAAATGCAAACAAATTTGGCTGAGTGCAGTGGAAAACTTGAAGACTTTGGGTAACTTGTAACCATTAAGCTAGGCAAACGACAGTCTGAAGAAATTAACTGATTGATTCGTGGCCTCAATAACAAAAATATCAAACAATCACACATATATGTATACATTCATAGACCAAAATGTATCCAATCATTCATTAAATGTGATTCACTTTTTATCGCACAGGCAACTGAAATCAACTCAACTCCACCGACCACGATATCGATGGGAAGAAAGTGCCTTAATCCCATGCGCAATCAATTAGATACACGGGGAATGCTAAGAACATGCACAAGACATGTTTGGATGGAACTATACGATTCGATACGATTTGAGTCGATTCGACTTTGTTATCTTATCAGTCGATAACAAATAGATTTTCGGTGCGACTGCCTAATCTTTTGACTCGTCGTCGACCTGGACGACATCGCTGACAACCGGACTTCAGTTGGTTCTTTGATACGAGGCTGAAGACATCACAACACACGAACTCCATCCGAATGCCTGCAGCAAGGACCTCAAGGATGTATCGTGACGGTGAACGTGTTTCAATACAATTACCCACACACTCTGAGCATTGTAATCATTTTTATGGGTCATTTCATAATTTGGCATCACGTGTGGCACGACACAAATTATTTGACTATGTACCTGTACATGTAATTTCAGTTCCTCAACTTTAGTTTGACGGAAAATTACGGCTCACCTCATCGGTTTTGTGTTTTATGCAGCCGTGATTTCAATATACAATACACACATATATCACTCTGTTCCACGTCTACCCTGTAGATCCGAATTTGTTGTATACTAGTTTTAAGGACAAATTCGGTTCTAGAGAGGTTTGTGTGGCTCATTGTCCAGCGAAATATAAAAGCGAAATGCAAAAGTGTTGTGTATAATAAATAGTGCATATAAATATACACCTTGTTTAACTAGTTGATATACTTTATATGTTTTTATCTTTAAGCAACCAATGTTTAACCATTAGATATCTTATCATCTCCTTAAACTATGACGCGTTTTATAGCTATTATTTTGGTGTGTTGCCGCAAAACCAGTTTAGATAAATGTTTTAGCTTTTCACATATTTTGTTTATAAATAAAAATAAATGTATACTTTACTTTGTTGCCCAGTTAGTTGTTAAAGGGTTTTGATTTGTATCTTTTAAATATATACAGAGTTTTCTCTGGGGTTTTCACATATGTCAAACCATTCCTAAAAGCTTTTCGCTTGCTAAAAAAGGAAGTGGAACGTCCTTCAATGGTGCATTGAAAACACATTTGAAATGCTATTGCCAAGCGTGTTGTATTTTTTCTGACTTCAATTTATTCGACGTTCCACTCGAATTTCCATAAATATAATTTAGCATACAAATTGCCATTAGAATTCGGTTAGACTTGTGATGCGAGGGGCGAAAGGGGGATTGTAAAGGGGAATGAGTGCTCCGCATTTGGGTCAATCGTCTGCCGATTTGTGGTACGTTTTGGATTTTTGCCGACTTTGTGCAAATGTCCGTGCACTTATTGCAATTTGCATATACGGCAAACTCAAGGCACTTCCGGGGGCACGGGAAGCGTTCAACTTGCAACGTGCAACGTAAAACGTGCAACTGCCACACTGATATGACAGTGAGGGTGGATATAAAAGTACACATACTTGGCAGTTGACTGTACCTATTGCTATCTGCTTGTCAAGTAGTCGCACTAAGTTTAGATATTAAAAGTACTCGTAGCACTATTATTTGTAGATAGCGAAACTTAAGCGATGTGTCTTCACTCTGCTCTGCTGACATACAAATGGTTTATAATTATCTGATAGTCGAGTTGATAAAATATTCTATTTGCACAGTTAGAAAACCTGATAAAGTCTAACATGATAAATTAATTGTATAATTTCTTATAATATAAACAACAAAAATAATATCGCCTGGCAACATAACATACATACAAACTATACATACATTACTAATATTATAATACAAAATAAAGAATTACTTGTCCAAGGTTTAAGACTCTAAAGCTGCATACTAACTGACTTAAGTGACTCACAACTTACTTTACTATAGGTATTTTGATATACATTTTGCCTTATAATTAATACTGCAAATATTTTGATATTCTAAGTTTAATATTTGTTCACAGACTTGTCTTAGATACACTTTGAAAAAACAATTAGTAGTGATATGCTAATTTCCAATTTCATATAATTTCATCAGCATTAAGACGAAATTCAGAAATGTAGACTCACATGAAATTGTTGTAATTGCAACTTAGAATGCAAATAAAAGCTTTTAATCTAAATTTTTGTTTTTGAACAGAATTTTCAAAGCTCGTAATCCTAACACTCGGTTTCCATACTACCAGAGCGACAAGACTACCAAAATTATAATTTTTATGAAATAACGGCGCATATTTTTGTGCCAGAAATTATTCAATTAGTGCTTTTAGATGAAGTACTTTCTAGCAATATTTGCTTTGATTTTGTAAATTTAATTCGATGAATTGGGTTTCGGGGCACAAATGAATCAAATTTCATTGTTGTTTATATATGTATCTCAACACTTTGTAAATAGGGCAATATGCTTTACATCTAAGTTTATTAGCATATTTGTTCAACTATTTATCTAGATGTTAAGTGAAAGAAACTTTTGCGTAGGCAATGTGTTTTTCAGATGATAAAAATATTTCTAGCACCAACTTTAACCGAACCAATGTACATTTGTATGTTTGGTACTCAAATCCCATATGAATTTCGATTCCTGAATAAATCAAACATATATTTTAATATAACATAAATTTAATGAAATATCTGGAATCTTATCTGTTAATAAACTAAATTGAAAAGAAAAAAAATTTTATTATTTATTAATAAAAGGCTTTAAAGTATAAAGCGCATTGTGTATACTGTATTTCAGCGACTTGACCGTTATATCAATTTATATATTTTTTAGCATTATCAAGTGCAATAATTGAGATATTCTCCAAGAACCCAGATAATGGACATATGGAGTCCGAACTGACTAAATTAGTTTTTAAAACTCCTACCATCTCTGAGATCTGTTTGTTGATACGGACAGACAGACAGACATTTCGACGCGGCTTGAAATTCAGATTAGGAATATATACATACAGTGGTTCCAACGCCAAATCGGACAAGACCTTTTAATTATTTGAAGGTTTGTTTTCTTATGCAGTAAGTTACTTATATTCAGTTTTAACATTTTATCCTAAATCTATAATGCCTTATCTTTCTGTACATAAGTAGGTATGCCTACAATTGTCTTGTAGAAATATTGCGGTTGGCAATATGTATACTGAGGCATCTAGGGAAAGCTTTAGACTGTCTGCATTCTGACAGACAACCGTTGTTTTAAGTGATTCAAACCTGCGTATGGGATAAGACAACAAAAAAAAATTATTAAATAAAATTCAATAAGAAATATAAATTATATTACAAATTTCCCAGGAAAACAATGCAAACGAAATTCCCAATACTCCAATGCCTTCACAATAAATTAATTTAATTATATATTGTAAAAAACATTCAACTTATAACGGTTCTCGAATTTATAGTCCCAAAGCATCATTAAAATACAATATAAGTCACAGAAAATATTTAAACAATTTGCAATAGTTTGCTTTTGTTAGTTAAAGCAATTTTAATTCAGCTTTACTCTGATGACGCTTTTGTTTTTGCTAAAACTTATCGATAACAACAAATGGTAATATATCGATGTTAGAAAGAGACAAATATATGTAGCAAAGCAGTGCAGCTATACAACGCAGATGGTTGTTAACCAAGCTAAGCGCTGCTATTACTGTGGACTGCATTTCTACCGAACAACAGATGGCGCTAACAACGGTTCAACCGTTGAGAAAATGATATTTTAGTGAAAAAGTGTATAAGTGTTTGATTAATATATAAAAGTAAATAAAATGAATTTAAATATTTTCTAGCAAATTTAACTTCTATGTAAATTCGATAGTGTCTATGTTTTCCATAAATGTTTTGAAATTAAAGTCTAAAGAACTTAACATAATAATATATGCGTTGTGTTGGCCAATGCTGCCAGTGACGTTAGCCATTTTAACACGTAATGGTAGACCAAAAGAAATGGAGTTGGGAGAGAAACATTTCGTTTGGTAGTGCGAACATCTTGAAAACCTGTCAGTCAAATTTGATGAAGGTTTCTTACGCATTTCGCCTTTTAAATGTTTTTTTTTTTTGGCTCATTTCATGTTGTTGCTGTCCATTTTGGGCCATCCTACGTTTCACGGGCTTAAACGCATTTTAAAATGGGCAACTGAGCACGGCAAGTAGGTAGAGCTGATAGAGCGGAATCATTTTTCTAGTTCCAAGACGCAAAACTCGACACTTTAAACACTACAGTCCACCCTCGCGCTATGTGGTAACCGATGGTGTGAGACTGATGAGCCTCAAGACAGGCTAACAGAGGGTAGATGGGTCTGGCAGTGGGGACATTCACTGGTCACTTCTGGCTACTGGCTACTGGGTACTGTGGAATGTGAATGTGATTTACACGTCCAAAACCATAGTCCTGTGTGGACATATGTCACGTCACACAAAACTCCTCTAGCACCCCAAAATTTCTTTCATTTGTAGAGCTCTGACTTGCGTGCTCTCATCAACTGCTTAAGCGCTAATAACGAATGGACATTGGTCAAAACTCAACTTGTCTCGAAATTAGTCAGTTCTGTATCCAGTTTAATTACTTCAGAATATCAACACTTTGTCAAAGTGTTCGTTTCATCAAGGTGTGAGCACGTACGTACGTACGTACGTACGTACGTACAAGAGACTGACTCCCAGTGCGTGTCACTCCCACTTTATTCTCAGACTTCTTTTAATTGTCATTGTCCAGACATATCTTAAGGGGCAAGAGGGGAGGTAGGGCTCTCGAAGTGCTGAGTAGATGCCACGTGTGAAATGACCATATATAATTACTATTCCACTGTTCTTTTATTCATGAGTTGTAGTTTGTACAGTAAGCATTTGTTTTCGTTTAATGGATTCCATTTGATAAGTCAAAGTGCATTTACCGCACTGCTACTTAATACTAAACACAATTCCACTAATTACTTTTACCCTAAATTACTAATTTTCTTTCAATGATCTTTTTTTATCTATTTTACATTACTATAGGCGGTTTATACATTAAATTTTAACCTTTTATATTATGAAAATAATTATGAGACAAATTTTAAATTACATTTTCGTCTTTACTCAACAGTAGAGAATTTTCCTTTCAAACCTATGTTTAATTTAAATATAATTAAATTTTAAGCCGATTTTAATTCGAAGTCCTCTGTTTCGGTTCTGTTTTTTCTAAATCCAAATCACAATTATGAGTCGAGTCGACTTGTTAAAAATATTCTATAACCTGAACAATAAAGGAACAAGTTTTTAATTAATAATCTTTTAAAATTTAAAAATATATGTTATTTGTGTATTATCTATTTATCCAATTAATATATAAATAATTAATATAATTCAGTATATGAGCTTAAAAATTTAGTTAAACGCTCTTTCAACGGCATTTCAGTTTCAAAAAAGGCGTATTTTA
Source organism: Drosophila tripunctata (assembly GCA_035047385.1). NCBI lineage: Eukaryota > Metazoa > Arthropoda > Insecta > Diptera > Drosophilidae > Drosophila > Drosophila tripunctata. Next base: position 37,486 of record JAWNPS010000154.1, read on the forward strand.
ATTTGAAAATAATACCAAATTAACAATATATATACGAAATTATTATACATTCGAAACAAAACATTGTGATTTTATATATTTAGAGATTATAAAAATATATTTTCCTAATAAAAAATTGATTTTACATACCATAAGTTCATAAAAAGATCAATATACATAATTATGAAATATATTTTAATTTCTCTCTCTCTTCCAAATTATGTAAATTAATTAAACATTTACTCTTACATTTATATTCTAATACAGCTACTCTTAAGTATTGTATTTTGTGTGAAGTCCCTTGGTAAAAAATAGAACCCAAGGAATTACCTAATGGAATGTGCATATAAAAATAAGCAGATATTATAAACTAAAGAAACAATTTTTTCGTACAACTTTTTATAGAGCGGGCAGGCATTGTGCTGTCTCTTAAAAACTTGGTGAATTTTACGCAAAAATTCGACAGAATGTGGTGACTGCTGTTGAAAAGAGCCAGAGACACAGAGAGAGGGAAAGGCAGAGAGATGTGATAGCAGAGCAGGGAAACTTTGGAGAGACGAGTCGGATTATGTACCCAAGTGTAACTAAAGAGAATAAGGGCGAAAATCAACGAATCATTAATCAATCCTTTCATGATGTGACGCGGTGCGTGTCCTTTTATGTGTCAAAAAAGAAAAACCCCGAGAAAAACAAAAAAGAAAAACGTGGGGAAAACGAAAACACGCTCACACTCACTCACTCGCAGTCGCAGTCCCACTCACACTTTCAATCGCAATGCGAAGAAAGCGAAAAGCAGCACAAAAACAACTAAAAAAAAAGAAAGAATTTCGAAAATAAAATAAAATATCAGAGAGAGAAAAAGAAAAGTATCTTTTTTTTCGCATCAGTTTGACAGACAAGGCGACAGATACGCAGGCGAAGGAAGTGGATGAAGTAGTGTGTGGCATGAGGGATGGGACGTGTGGCAAGTAGAAAATGGCGACAATATTTGCTGAAGGATGTGCCTATTTACATTTTGAGGCCGTGTTGATTAGCTGAGTGCGCTGGGGAGAAAATGTACCATCCCAATGCCAATCCCAAGCCCAATCCCTATCCCAATTCCACATTTCCCAAGCCACAGCATCTCGACGGACAACGCCACACGCAAGTGACAGCGCGGGCGGTCGATAAGAAATGGTATTATATGCCAGAGTTGGAGGAGGAGGTGGAGGAGATGGAGGAGGCAGTCAAAACGTGGGCTGTCAACTTGCTGTCTGTCAAGTTGGTAGCTTAAGGTGGTGGCCAAGATGATAGCGTTAGAGGAATGAGTTATGGCATTTGCCTCAATGTTTACCAGCTAAACAGATGCACGTTCAGTGCAGATGCAGCTCACATATCACTAGACACACATACATACATACATATCTTGTCCAGTCGGGAAAGTCTTTCTTGCTACAATATGTATCTTTGCAGTCGTCTCGCACGCACATCACGTGACCGTAAGATAGAAAAGTGACAGTTGCCGGAACATAAGAAATGGTAAATCTGAAATCTAAACTAAAGACAACCCACGGATATGCAGACATGCAGGCGTACGAGCAAATGCAACTGTCGGACCAGGCCAAATCGAGAAAGAGACAGAGCAGGAGAAGAGGATAGCGACAGGGGAAAAAGACCTACACCAATGCGTGAATATGGAGCAGATCATTAATTATGCGCAAGACGAGAAGACAACTGAACAATCTACTTACTCAGCCCTGGCAAGAAAGTTGAACCGAAACCGAGGGCGAACCGATTTATCTGACAGTTTGCATTGAAAACTTGTATTTTTTTTCTGCTTATTTTGCTCTTCCTGTGGATTTCTTGAAAAGTGAAAAAAATGCCCGCTTTGCCTTAATTCTTTCTTTTTTTTTCTCGATTCTTTCGATTAGCTCGAACTGATCATTTGTTTTCCTTGGTCCAGTCCCAAAATTCATTTAGCGGCGACATGTTCCAAATTGCACTTAACTCAAGCTAACACCTCCCAAAATGAACTCAACTGAACTGAGCTGAGAAGAAATAACAATTTGATTTGCTTTTACAGCTCTATCTGGTATTTGTAACATTTGTAATTGAGATGTTTTCAGAGTCCAGAGTTTGCTGTAGACGGCTTCATTGTAACTCTGATTGCAACTGGGTGGGCATTTATAGAGTTCTGTCAGTTTGAAATGATTTGAGGAATTACAAAAATGGTTTAAAGCAAAATTTAAAAAACTGTTTAAATGCCAATTTATTGTTTAAATATTATTTATTAAAAAATATATTCAAAGCTTAAACTGACGACTTTTGGAAGTTGAAAGATTGAAAGCTAGAATATTCGACTATAACATAGTTCAGTCGTCTTTCAGTGCTTGCTGATGGTGCGTAAAGATTGTAGAAATGGCAAAATACGAATATTGTCTTAATTATAATAGATTTAAGCACACAGAACCTAAAATCGGAAAACAGTAAAAAATTTTCAACTGTTGAAATATTCAGCAGACAACTGTTAAACATTAATTCGATCTTTGAATTTTAAGAATAAATTAATCTGCTCTTGAAATCATAAGTCAAAAATTGAAAGTACTTTTCAAAAATGTTATTTAATATCTCACTATGCAGAGTTCAGATCACTTTTGAATGGTTTTTAAGTTCTACCACTTTAATATTTAATTTAAAAAATTTTATAGAAAGAATGTAAAATGTTCAAGATATATATACATATATCTAAAAGTGGATGGAAATTTTAGTTATGTTTTTAAATACTTATTAAAGGAAGTTTTTTTACATGTTTTTTTTTAAGGAAAATTTTAGAGATTTTTTTAAAATTTTTTTTGTTTAAAAATTTATGTATCTATATATTCAGTATCATGTATGTATCTATATATTCAGTAATTTTCAATATAATATATTTTTTGTATACTTGCCTTATTAAATGCTGATTTAGAAACTCTATCTCAGAGAGACAACAAAGACCAAAATAAAAGTTGTTTTTATTGTAATTTCCAAATATGTATTTTTTGATCAAAGATTTATTTCAAATAATTCTTAAAAGTTATTTGAAAATTTTTTAATTTCTATTTTGTATACATTATTTATTAAATAATAATTTAGAAAGTCTTTCTTTTAAGAACAAGAACATAATAATAATAATATTTATATAAAAAATATTATAATATTAATATTATTATATATTAATAATAATATTTTTAAATCTTAAAACACTAATATAATAAAGATACATCTTAAGTAATTTAACTCTTTCCAATATAATATATTTTAAATATTTACAATTAACGTTGTATGAAATTGTAAAAAGTATGCAAAACTTAACATTTAGTTTCAATAAAAAAACAGTTGATTTACTCAATTTATTTTTTGGAATAAACCTAACTAAGTTATTAGCTGTTAAGGGCAGGAAAATTGTGATTAATAATACATAGGCAAGCAAATTCGCTAAATCTGGATATTCAAATAATACTGAATTTATTAAAAATTCCCCTGATCATTGCAGGTGATGAGTTAGAAAGGAAAACAAATATTTGAGTATAGTCAGGCAATTAAAGAACATCATTAGTTGACTTTTCGAATTATATAAAATGCCGATTACGTGCAACATTACATAGATACGACTTTGGTCTCAAATATTTTGATTCTATTCAGCACTTGAATCGAATTAATTGATTCAACTGATGATTCAAAAATGCTGTTTGCAAAAAAGTACGATATAAATCATGGAAACTGTTCAAGTTCGTGACTTGTGGAAGTGAAAAGTGCAACTTGGGCTTAAAGTGATTAGTTTTGTTTTTTTCAGCGTTTTCTCAATATTATATTGTATACACTAGAGGCAAATTTGTTTCATTAATTAAATGGCAAGATTTGCGGTATTCGCAATCTACAAACAAACAGTGGGACTTATCATTATGACAACAGCGAAAGCATGCAACAAACTAATTGCTCAATTGTCGAGCTTAATGATAATTATAATTATAGGGAAGTGGTGCTAAGCTAAGCGGTTAAGAGGGTTTTTAACTTGGCTAGCATCGAACTTGGTACCAGGTTCGACTGGAGTGGCCCATTGCGTACGTGTTTCCTTGTGTGTGTGTGCATGTGTATGGCGGGGGAGCAAGAATTTCTTGCAGCACATGCAGTCAATTAAAAAAACATTTATTAACCGTGGCCACTGCACAAAGCTGTTAACAAAGCCATTTGGCCATTCAAGCCAAAAATGGAAACGTTTTCGTTCACGTGGTCAAAAGGTGTCTAGGCTACAGATGAGCCACAGTTTCAAGACTCAGTCCCAGTTTCAGTTCCAGACTCAGTCGCAGCTCGTTGGCGTAACAGAAAAGCTATAATTGATGATGGTTGTGTAGCAGGACACATGAGAGGAGTGCAGCATGCTGAACAGCATGGAACCCACATGCAACTCTGTTGCTCTATCTTACTGGACTCTCCCTCTCTCTCTGTCTCTTTCTCTATCACTCTGTTGTTGATTTTACGCATGGAACTCGGTCGGCGGCAGGTCTGGAGATTCGTAAAACTGGGCACAGTTCCAATTCCATATCCCAATTCCACACCCGACTCCCGAGTCGCAGTCGCAGTCGCAGTCACAGTTGCTGGCTGTCCCATGCTTCGAGTCCCTCCCGGGCTATACATAGTAAATTCGAATTGAATTTTGGCGCTACATTCATTAATCATTATTTCAATCATGATCATGAAACAAATGTGCTCTTGGTGCTGATGGTTGTTGTTTGAGTTGATGTTGTTGTTGTTCTTGCTGTTGTTGTTGCTTTTGTTCGTTCTTTTTGGCTTTTGTTTTGTATCTTGTGAAATGTTGTGTCGAAGCGTATCGATACTCTTGCCCCGCCCCCATTCTCCCAACGCCTCTACTCAAACTGAAACTCTGCTGGCGATTGCTAGATTGCTGGATTGCGATGTCGATGGCGATGGCGATGCGCTTCAAAGATTGATAATCTCTTGGATATCTTTAAATTTAATTAGTCACATTCATAACAGATCGCCAGCAAGCTACATGGATGCTCAATATGTTGGGTGCTGGTTTCGGCGGTGCAGAGTGGAGAGAGACGATTAAGGGAACTGAGAGGCAGCGCATCCGATGCCATCCCAAATTACATATTACAACAAACTGTGCCTTGCTTTTGGCCATGCTCCTCCTTCTTCTTCAACTTCTTCTCTATCGCCTTCTCATCTTTTGCTCATTCAGCTGCCTTCTCTTACCCCATCACTCTGCTTCTCTCCCGCTCAGCTTGCTGTCTCTCGCTGTGACTTTGACGTAGAATCTGGTTCGTTACAAGAAATTACTCTTATATAAAGTAGGACTTAGTTGAGTTAGTGGCTAAGTTTAGTGATGTCCAGATTACACACAAGCTTTTAATAAAATTTTTAAACTTTTGTGGAATTATCAAAGTAAATATTTATAGTATTTATTTTCAGACTCAAAATTACTTGGACTTGTACATAAAGGTATTCTTTATTTTTTTGGAATGCTCAAATTCATTATATGATTTTATCAAAAAATGTATGCATAATACATATCGGACTCCTTATATACATTTTTAATTTGAATACTACATGAAATACTACTACTGAAATACTACATTATTAAATAATTTAATAAAAGTCATTTTAATTACTCCTTTAGCTTTAAGCTTTCAACCCTCTAAAATCAAATCTAAAGTCTGGAATTTGTGACAAAAACTTCTAAACGTTTTATTTTCTGTATTGAAATATTCAATAGTTTTAGTCCAAGAAAGAGACGAATCCAGAAAACAAAAGCATTTATATTTTTATTAAATTGGTCAGCATATATATAAATTGTAAATATTTATAATTTGTTTTGATTTTTAGATAGTTCATTTATTTTATGACAGCCAACAAAACGATTCAAATTAATTTTAAACTAAAAATTGAATATAATTAAATATTACATTAGTAAAAAACATAAAAAATATTAGCTTACCTTACAATTACCTTTTGTATAATTTAAAATATAAAGTAAAAAGAAATAAAGTGCTATAAATTATCAAAATGTTGCAATTAGATAAATAGACATAAACTGTAGATCTGACTATAAACTCTTACTACATAAGTTAAAGCTTTACATTTTATAGTCCTTGATATGTAGGTATTCTTACGTATTTACATTTTTCTAAATTTTCAATTTGATATCGTTAGACTTAATGTTAGAGCATTCAATCGTCTGCTACACTCTCATAAATAAACCTTTTGTTGTTTCGTGTAGTTGGGAAAGAAAACTTGTTGTTCATTTTTATTTGGTGGAGCTCCCGAGCCACGCACATGTGTGAGAAAGTCGGTTCTGTGGGCACTTTGATGGCCATAGCAGTGCATTTGTTGTTGTTGTTGTCGTTTATGTTACGTTTAGGTTCAATATTTTTTTTAGAGGCCCTTCAATGAAAAATCGACGTTGTTACTAATTATGATTGACATAGACGTAATTGGAAATTTGAGGCAGAGCTTTTGGGCTGATCGGCATTGGCATCGACATCGAAAACGGCATCTATCTCGGCATCGGCTTTGGAATCGGCAGTCTTCAAAAGTTTCACTAAATTAAAGGGTTAGCTTAAATAGCTTACACAACTTTCTTTGATGGATAAGCGCAAGAGGCGTGAGGTTCCCAAAAACCAAAACCCATATATTTTCGTAAAGCCCAGTTTCAGGAGCTGATGGGGGTCCACATTTGGTGTGAAAATTTTATAGAAAGTTTTGTGTTTCTTTCCACATTTTAAATGCCAAAATTAAGCAGACAATTTTAGTTTGAGTTTGAACGGTATTGGTAAAGGTATTACAACGTATTTAGTTGGAATAGGGCTTTAATATGTTTTGTGACTTTAAAAAAAACAATAGAATAAAAATGGATAACATCTCATTAACAAAATCATATCTCATAATTTTGCTCTATAAAGTAAGAAGTGTAAAAAATAGATGTAAATCTTGTTCTTATGTGAAAAAGTGGCACTTAAAGCTTAGGTTAGAGTTGCAGACAACTTAAACAAATAAAAATCATTTACAATTATATTATTGCTAGTATTTTAGTAAACAGTTAAATATAATATCACGTGTAATAAACTGCACTACGTTTTCCAAAAATTCCGTAAGCTTATGTAAAATATTGTTGATGTCAAATCCACAATAAATACCATACATAAAAGCCAAAAATACCATGTGAAATGGAGTTCTTTTCAAAGGAAAAGGTAAACGTTGGACGATCATTAAGCATAATTTTAACAGTTTTCTTTAATTTCGGTTAATGTGAGGCAATTACGGAGCCATCTTTCAAAATTGAACATTTAACCAATTGGCGGCAAAAGGCGACCGAAGTTCAAGTCAAAATCAAAGCATTTTGGCCCCAAGCTGTTGTTGGTCCATATGTACATATATACATATATGCATCCGTAGCCTTCATTATGGTTGTGCAGGGGTAAAATGAAATCAATCAGAGATAATCTGTCATGGATAATGGGTACCTACCTGTGACTTGTCCCAATCTCAGTTTTCGTTCAGTTTCAGTCCCAGCTTTGCTTGTTTTCCCCCTCGAGCGCTGAGCTCGGCTCATTTAAGCCACTCGTGTAATTATTTTAAACAGCCGCAGTGTAAATTTTGGGTAAACACTCGTCTCGCTTCCAAACTAATACTACATATGTATATATAGTATATGAGTATTCCGAGTCTGGGTCGCCGATTTGGGCATAATATGACAGCTAACAGTTGAGCCATTTGATAAATGAAAGAAACGAATACGTTTCTCCCAATGGCAACACCAACCGAAATGAACCACATTTAATTGGCCTGGTCTTCTTCACTAAACTCTGGCCAAGTGCTGCTTGGACCTGCTTTGGCCGAGGACTTTCCCTAGACTTGACTTTAATGTCAATAAAAGTCAGAAGTTGAGCATTTTGCAGCTTTAATTACACTGCCAAGTGATTGACGCAACCGCGCGCAGTCAATCATTAATCACTCAATCAATCATTGAACAGCCTCCTTGATTGTCCTGTCGCGAACTCCTGCTTAAAATTCAGCTTTAAAAATTGGAAATGGCTGCGATAAGAATGAAACAGCTAATCAGCATTCTCTTCTCACACCAAATCGCACTTGTCAACATGTCGTTAACACAATTCTCATTCCAACTACTATACCTATGTAGGTCCCATGGGGAATGTGCTGTGGGATTTCAAATCAATATGGAATACTTAACTGAATTCTTTACATTTGTATTCAATTTAAAAGTTGTACATGTAAGAGCATTTAATATTGTTCTAAGTATGAATTAATAGTGAATAATATCCATATATAGAAGGGTAGCTTTTATACCAACTAGATCCCATGGGTGCTGTGGGTTTCTAACAGCCATAAGAAGTACTTATATAACTGTTTAAGACTTTTATGCAAATTACAAGTATTGAACGTATTTAGATTTAAGACTGTCTTGAGTATGTAATTCAAGTCTTTGAATTTTAACTCTTGTATAGTGTATATAATCTACATATAATAATAGTTTGATAACTTGGCTTAAAATGCATTCAAACAATAGTAAAATCTTTTTAATACTAGAATGTAGTGTTTATAAGCTAAGCAACTAATATATTCATAGATTATTAAATTGGGATTAACTGAATTCGATACCCTTTAACAACTGACCAAATGAGGAAGGAATTTCATTGTTTTATAATAAATCAAAATCACTTTCACCTCTGATATCTACAGAAATATAATAACCAACTTGAATGTTGATTATTAATTATAGAATTTAATATTTAACAAATTGTGTTTATTAGTCAGGTAATTAGATATTTAGGTAACACCCATCTGCATAATTTAAGCATAAGCGTCTATTAAAGCAGAGTTCTCAGATTTCTTGATTTTATATCAAAGACGAATTTGATGTTTAGCTTAAAGACGAAAAAGATAGAGTCTGAAAGAGAGAGAGAGAGAGAGAGAGGGAGAAAAAAGAATAGCCATACGAATAGCAATAACAAGACCAAAAGTGCCTCACGACAGGGCACATACAAACAAATATATGTACATACTTATATATATAGTATAGTATATATGTATATAATGTGCCTTCGCATTGGACCATTAATCACATTTGCCTTGTGCAGCAAGTGAACTTCCTTTGCCGCCTGACAGTCGCAACTGATTGCTGGCTCTGAATTGGGATTTGAAACTCAAATGCTGCACAAAACAGTCACCCTACCCAACATTGGATCATCTTAGACACAAAGCTCTTTCTCTCCCTCTCTCTTTCTCTGACTCGTTCAGCCAAAACCACCCGCCTGTCTCTCAACACTCTAAAGAATTCTTCGTACTGCTTAAATGCGAGAGTGTGAAGTCAATGGAGTAGTCTATGTACTTATAGGAAACTTAAAAAGACACGAACTTGTAAGACATTTGAATTTTAGCTTATTTTAACAAGCGCTTATATATTAATTTAATTTAACAAATACTTATTAAAATATTAAAAATATTCAATTTTAATATAATAATAAGCAACTAACAAAAATTTATGCTTTTACATCAAAATAATATGCATTTTATAAAAGAATGTAAAGTCTTAAGTGAAAAATTTTGAATTAGAATCGTTAAATTTCAAGATAGAATTAATTTTAAATAAAATAAAATTCTTTTTTTTTATAGTTAAGTAAGTTTTTCGATTGTTATTTGCACATAATATACACTTGTTTCAGTAGTTTTACAGAAACATTTCAGAATTACTAAAAATTTAGTTCGATGTCAATGGTTAAAAATGCAATTGCTGAATTAAATAGTTTGTTTTCAATATATAACTTTGATAACTTTAAATTAAACTTAATTCTAATATACAAATTTTTATAAACTTAGTACATACATAATGAGTATCTAATTTTATTTGCTGACAACATAACACCAGTATGCTCATATTCCACGATATATTTTTCTAGAATATAAGCATTTAAGTAGTATGCCCTCTGTTAATGAAATAGTTGACCATACTAACCTAACTAAATCTAAAACAGTTGCTTACCACTTTGGTTTAAACTGAAAAGTCACATTAGAGCAGTTAGACAGCTTCTTTTACATTTTATTGTTAAATTATTGACTAACAAGTTATATATATTAACTGTTCAACGTTGGACACAATATGAAGTCAAATAAATTTAAGTTTTATACACTTAATGGACTTAATGAACTTTTGATAGTCCCCATCAAAATCGAATCAGTTGGAAGTCGATTAATTAACAGTCTCGCACTCACACACACAGATATACAAACACATGAAACATATGCAGACTGTGCTGTATGTTTAGTAGCAGAGTATAGCACGTGTGCTGTATGCGGAGTGGGTTCAATTATTCGGCAATTAGACAGTAACAGTCTCGTCTATATAGTACAATTCCACCATCCGCATGCCACATTATTTAGAATTCACAATCCAGAGCACACACGGCAATAGCATGACGCATACATGAAATTGGAAAGGAGAGTATCATAAAAGAGTGTAACAGTGTTGAGGCTATAATTTTTGTTTGATGCTCGGTGAAAAAGTGTCTAAATATTTATGTGTAAAAATATTAAAGCGTTTAATGTGCGACCTTCTTTATGTGCATTATACAACAAATCATTCTATCGATTTTCCATATGTGTCTGACTCATTTGAATATTTGCCTGTCATGCTCATCATTTCATCAACATTTTCAGCAACAATACAAATCACGGTAGTAATGATAACTACAACCAAGACAACAACAACAACAACATCAACAACATCAGTTAACAGTAAGTAACAGCAGCTTCCCCCTTTCCCTTGCCGTATCCCTGCGCCTTTCCCACTGACAAACAGTAACCATAATAAAAATGAAACATCGCGCCAAGTGCGGTGATATTCATTCAGTATTCGGTATTCAGTATTCAGCATTCAACATTCAATGGCAATGGAAAATTATTGCAAGTCAGCCGCTGCCTTTCGCGCTATACACACAGTCATACTATATACGATATGCATAAGTATGTATTGTATAGGTATCTGGAGCCCCTCAACTCGGTAGCCATAGACCGAGCAATTCATATCAACACTTCACAGGCTCGTCGACGATCGATAAGTACATGTGTATGACTGTAGTTGGCAGCGTCAGAGACTTTGTTGCATCCGTTTATAAGTTCTGGAAAATAAATGGTCTGGTCTGCCATATTCGCTTGTGGGATCGATGAAAGGCATAGTGAAAAGTGGGCGGTGCTTTGTTGGCTGCTACGCACGACGCGACGAGAGACGGTGAGGGTATTTTTTTCTGTTTGTTTTTAAGTCTTTTTTTTGAGCGTGCGCCATGGCTACAGACCACAAAAGCAACAGTCGACTCTATTTAAAGCAGCAGGCTTGAGTTGAACAGTGGACTCCGTTATATATGTAAGACCACACTGCTATTCAATAGTTGTTTGAAAAACCTAATGACGTTTTATAAACAAAAATTCTATCTATGAATTTTTTACATTTATCAGTGTATATTTAGAATCGTATGCCATTACAGTAGCTTGTCTAGTTAAAGTTACTCGGCTATGCTCATTATTTCAGCCTCGCCTGTAGCCAAAGCGAGCTGTGCGCAAATGGGAGTGACTATGCAGCTTGCTATCTCGTTCACATTGTAGCAGTCGGCACTTTACCAACTCACTGGCTGTTTGGTGGTTGAAAATGGCGTACAGCCATGGCCACTGTGTTCTCATTGCGTGTGGGCCGTCCTTTGCGCATTGTTGTTGTTGCTTGTCGCTCTCTCTCAAAGAAACATGCCAAAGCAAAAAGCAAAAAAAAACCAGTAAATCGAGTTTCGAAACTCAACAGTCGACGTCATCGCTGCCTGTCAATGGCAATGGCGATTTGTGTGAAGAGAGCGCGCGAGAGAGAGAGAGAACGAGAGAACAGCAGTAGGACGGCAGAAGAAGCAACCGAAAACCGAAAAACAGGTTCGCTTGCGCTCTGAGCGCTCGTTCGTATTCATAACAAAAGAACGGCTCGAATTGAACGGTTCGCAATCGCACTCGCACTCGTTCGTGATCAGACGCGTCGTGTTTTTTGGTGTTTTTTGAATGTTTTCTGAACGTCACACAAAAATTGTTTACGGAATTTTTGTTGTTTACGGTGCTTTACGGTGTTTTCAATATTTTTAACGAGCCGGTTGTGCGGCACATTCGCGCTGTGTTCAATAAACAGAGCCCCCATTAATGCATTACAATCATGCTACTGGCTGCAATTCACAAAAAGTGAATGAAAAGTGCTGAAAGTGAGTGTACCAATAAGTGAATATATATTCTAATGAAATATGCGCTCAGCGCGTAGAAATCAAAGAGCAAGAGCCTAGCGAAAGTTTTAGTAAAGCTAAAGCACATACAAAAATTAAGCAAACACGATGAGCTCATTCCTCATGGGTTACCCACACGCACCACATCATGTCCAGAGTCCCATGTCCATGGGCAATGGCCTGGATCCAAAGTTCCCGCCGGTTGCAGACGACTATCATCACTACAATGGTCACTATTCCATGACCGCCTCGACGGGCCACATGGGTGGCGTTGGCGTTGGTGGTGCAGGTGGTGGCGGTGCAGGCGGTGGCGGCGGTGGTACGCTCGTCGGCGGTGGCCCTGGCATGTCTGGGCACCCGCACGCCACGCATCCGGCGGAAATGGTCAATGATTATATGGCCGCTGCCGCGCACCATCACAATCAGCTCCCGCACTCCCACTCACACAGCCACAGCCATTCGCACTCGCACCACCACAGCAACAGCGCGCTCTCTGGCCACCATCACCAGAATGCCAGCTACTCCACCAACTATGCCACCACACCGCCCTCACATCATCCGCATTCGCATACGCATCCGCATCCGCACCAGAGCCTGGGCTATTATGGCCACCATGCGGCAGCCGCAGCCGCTGCCGCTGTCCATCATGCCCCCGAGTACATATCCGCCGGAGTGGTGCACTCGGAGGGGGGCTACGGGCCACCGCCGTCGGTAAATGTAAATGTGCCAAATAGCAGTGGCAGTGGCAATCCCTCAAATGGATACTACGGTAGCTACTACGGCACCACCGCCAACGGCAGCGTCGGCAGCACACACTCCCAAGGCCACTCGCCGCTCTCCGCTCAAATGATGGACCTGCCACTACAATGCTCCTCCACGGAACCGCCAACAAACACCTCGCTGGGTCTGCAGGAATTAGGTGAGTGCTATAAAAGATGCTATATAAAGCATAAAAACTATTTAAATAAAATGCTATACAAAATAATAATAAAGTATATAAAATACCTTAAATAGCTCAGACTCAGAAATAGGAAGGCAAAGTTAAAGTTGGGATTGGTTAAACATTTGTTAAACTTAAACTTGTATAGATCGTTTTACTGTTTATATTTTATTGAAATTCAATTATTAATTATTTATACTGTGAAAATAATTGTTTATTTCTTAATTATATATGCTTTATTTGCATTGTACAAAAATAAAAATTTCTTTGTTATAATTCAATTTTGGACAATTCAGTCTCTCAAATAATTCATTAACGATTTATTGTAATAGAGATTCATTCTTGCGAACTGTATGACCGGATAAAAAAACACAATGGTGGAAGAGTTTACAAATTCATTACAATTAGTTTAAAAATATACATAAAGTTGAATCCCTTCTTTTTAATAGGGTCTAATACACACATATACATGCACATATATAAATATGTTTATTATTTAAAACTATTACATGACTAAACATAGTGGCAAACTTAATATTTTACGGACATTATATAATTTTCCTTTACTTAATTACCGGCAATTGCGAAAATTGAATAAATAACATAATAATAATAAATAAATAATAATAAATTTAACTAATGGGTACCAAATATAGCTCGATTCAATAAATTTAAATTTTGTAATTTTGTAGACAACTTTATAAAAAAATGTATTTAACTTTTAACTATGAAGTGAACTTTCAAATGATTTATAGACATTTATTATTTCGATATATATACAGAATCTTTTTAATTCCAAGCTTTTGATCAAAGATTGAAAATAGCTGTAAAGACTTAAAACATACATTTTTTTTTTATAAATTTTCTTAAATTTTCATTTACTTAAAATCCTAAAAAAAGATGAAGTTTTTAAAAAGTATATGCCAAAGATCGTATACATTTAAGAAAGATTTTTAAAACATTAGTTCATTTCTTCTTGGACTTGATACTTATAAATATTAAATACATATTTCCATTACAAAGCCTTTAAGCTCATCTTTTTTAAGCATGATATTTATAATTACAAAGTATTTTAATAATATGACCCCTATTTGACAAGATGTTTGTTAATATAAAATATTTCAATTATAAAACCATTTTTACTTAAACTTATATGTATTTGCAAATATAAAAAATTAAATTACAAAACGTTTAAACTATTCTTACATTATTCTTATAAACATAAAATAATTAAAATATAAAACCTTTTAGCTATTCCTACTATATATTTACGAATATAAAACATTGTATTTTCAAAGCCTTTAAGCTATCTCTACTAAAAAATGACATTGTAAATACAAAATATTTCAAATGCATTAATTCATTATTAATTTCAAATAATATTATAGGTTTAAAATTGGAGAAGCGGCTTGAAGAAGCGGCGCCCACTGGTCAACAACTGCAAGAAGTTCTACACTGTGATGATATGGGATCAGAGAATGTATATAACTATTAATTAAAAAACCTAAAAGCACCGTCTAATAAGTTTAAACGTTTCTTGTTTAGGATATGTCTGAAGAGGATCGATTAATGCTCGATCGATCGCCAGACGAGTTGGCATCCAATGACAATGATGATGATCTGGGGGATTCGGACAGTGATGATGATCTGATGGCAGAGACAACCGACGGAGAGCGCATAATATACCCCTGGATGAAGAAGATTCATGTAGCGGGAGTTGGTGAGTACAGGTTTCACTCGAAATATGAAATATGGATTTAGATGCAACCATAAAAGCAGACTTTGCCCCATTTTTAGTATGCTAATTAAATTACTTAGCTGCCAACACCCACGAGATTCACTGACAGACTTTAGCAACCAACAAAAAAAAAAAAAGAAAGCAAAAGAAAAAAACACTAAAAGACATAACAAAAAACTAAAAAAAAAAATACTGTACTTTTGCTCATTAATCAAAATCAAGAATGGCGCGCCTTCTGCTGAGGGCAAGTTGTGTATGGCGAGTGACATATTCATATAGGAGCATTACATACGACTCCCTATATATCATATGTATCTCTTTATGCAACTGCCACTCGGCTATAGTAATAATAGCTCTGTATGCTCTTTCAACACTTGGGAGTTGCTTTAAATACTTTGTTTCTTAATAAAAATAGCATGAAATTGAAGTCGATTAGTAAAATCAAAAAGAATGAACTTGCAAATTAAGTGCAATTGTTTTTAATCATGATATGACTGTCTTAATTTCAGTTGAGTTTGTTTTTAGAAAAACTCCAGTTTAGGTGAAAAAATAGGGGAACTTTTTATATTATGAATTTGATAAACAAAACGAATTCCTAGAAATTTAACAATAAACAAATTTGAGAATTTGTTGATGTAACTTTAGGAATTATTTGAGATCTCTACTGTTAAATCAGAATTATTGGCTTAAAGAAATAAATTTAAATTTTTAAAATAATTGTTTAATAGAGAAATTATGTAAGGATCTTAAAAAGAGTTCAGATAAGCAACTAGCCAATTGTTTATTTTGAAATAATATGATTACTTAAATCATTTTCAAAGTTCGGCACATAACTAAACTTTATTAAAATAGTTTACATTCTTTAACTGAATATCAATTAAACGTGCTTCTTTTAAGCAAAATTAAAAGTTGTAACTTAAATGGTTTTGCAGTAATTTTTAGAACTTAAAGTTTCCTACAATGGCCTGTTATCGTTCAAGTTTTTTTTTCTGAAATTTTCACACCAAACACTTTTGAATGTGGGCTGTGGAAACAGGTTTCCATTCACTATTCAAGCGAGACGTCAGACTTGATGAACGAATGAACTTGACTACCAACGAATACTCAGTATATAGTAAACTGCCCGATACTGAATACCCAATACCCAGGTGGTTATGCTCAGTCAATGTATGCGGTGTGCGGTGGTTATAGACACGCATTCAAATGTCAGCTCCGATAGATAATTACCATTAATTGTCGCGACGGAACATTAACGGGCCTAAATCCAAATTCATTGAGCCATGTGTTGAGTGCCATTATCAAAGCGACGTTTGTCAGCGCTTATTGTTTTAATTCTACCAAAATTGGCTACCGCATGTGGCTGGAAACTGGACTGGCTCCAGGGCAACAAACGGACACACAGAGCTGACAATGGGTCGACAGGTTCAGGTGTGTTTCTGGGCCAAGTTTGGAGGGGGCGGGTGTAGCGTTTGTGGTTCTAGGTCAGACTTTAGCAGGCTGATAAATTGGTTTTTAATAAGCGAGCTACTTGTTTAGTTGAAGCTACTACTACTCCGACTATTCAACGACTGTGATGCACTCCAATTAAGCATAACCTTGACCCTAATGGGCAATTATATCGTTAGGTTTCGCCACGCATAAACTCTTCAGTGCACTCCAGATGTAGATAGAGATGAAGATGAAGATGGAGACAGAGACACAATCTCGACATGCGACACTGACACTGGGGGATTAGCTATGCTGATGAGCATCAAATCGAAGTAGTTCGACGCTCGAAAGACAGACAAGCAAAGTGATTGAGAGAGAGAGAGAGAGAGAGAGAGAGGGAGAGAGAGAGTCGAGATCGCTCAGGGGCACACAAAACTCCGACTGAGTGACGGATGGTCCGTGTCATTTGATGTTAATGTTGTGACATTTATCATGAGCGCACGACTACGAAAACAAGACGAAACTTGATTATCAGCCAGTGCATCATCTCTAGTTATACGGAATGTGCTTGTTCCCAAACCCCTACCCCTTACCCCTACCACTGCTCCTTTCCAATTCTCAGACTCTCTGCCAGGTTGAACTGTTGCCTTCTTGTTCTCAGCTCTTTTACAAATGACTTACACTTGGTTAACGCTCTGCCTAGACCAAGGCCCAAATGCGACTACTTATATGTTATGGCTTGGCTGGCGTGCGTATCAGGTGGCGTGTGGTCTCGTCGTGTGTTTCGCCTTTGGGGCACCGCTATAATTTGCCAAAGTGTGAGTATTTAGTAAACAATTTGGCATTCACACAATATTTTAATGGCTGCAAAGTGTTGACACGACTCTTAATTGGCAACAATCAAACTAAATTGTTATTCACTTTAGTTCAACCCACATTGAAGATTGTTTCTGTTGCAGAGTTGTGATTAAAACAGGATTTAAGCATCTGTTACAGTTTACTGTCTGATGTATATAGTTCGAATTCAGTTTTAAACTAATGTTAAGTTTTTGAAATGCCTAACAGATATTATTTAACTAAATTATTATTGAAATCTTATAGTTAAAATAATAGATTTAAAAAAAAAATACTTGAAATACATATATAAACAGTTATTGAATAATTATGAGGGCTGCACTGAGAAAAAACAATCTAGTTTTTCGTAGACAGATAGAGTGCTTTCAAAGCTACATATGTTTGCTTACTATGGTAAAACTTCTAATAGCCAAAATTTCTTTGTGATAAATATTAAGATTAACTAAGCTTAATTTAAGCACGATTTTTGAACTCTCTACTTAATTCAAAATAATTTCTAATACATAATCACTTCGACGAATAATGTTTAATTCTCACTTTCAGTATGTCGGATTTAAAGTTAGCATTAAATAGCATTTATCAAATACATTGCTATCGATTTACAAACTAATTATACCCTCTAAGGAGTATATTGGGTTTGTTAGATAAAACACTCCTTTCGTATATTAGAAACAAAAATAATTGAAAATTTCAATGCCTTCTAACTCGCGAATTTCTGAAAGTATAGTTTTGTAACTTCTCACTGGCTTAGAGGCAAACAATATCTAACGATCCTGAAAGTCACATCATGATTGCACTATAATCTAAAAAGTTATCATGGATCAAAAGACGTAAAATTTAAACGGAGGCGTAGTCACGTGTATTGCACTGAGCTCTGCTGCAGTGCTACCGTCACAAGAGCAGCTTAATCGAAAAGCAGCGCTTACTCCGCTTTGAGCTCATATAATTGGGATTAAAGGTCCCTAACGAATCTTTTAATCTTGTTTTCTATAGTAATATTTTAATTCTCAGTACATTTCATAGTTTTCATACATTAAAAGTTTATTTTATATCTTTATTTATCTTGAAAAAAAAAATACTGTGATTTATATAAAAGGCGTAGTTCCTTGTTTATAATTTGAAGTTAAAAGAAACTATATTGTCTACTAAATTTAAATATTTAAAAATTAAAAAAATATGCATTTATCAAATTGTCATGCCTATAACATAATAGTGCAAAAAAAAAGAACACCTATGGATATAAAATATGAAAATATGCGGAATATTGATTTCATGCACGACTTTATGCTTGACTCCATGCAGATGATTTAGCTAGAACGCGTTCCACATAACATTCAATATAAGCAACAACAACAATTGCATTACATACTCGTACTCATGCTCGTACTCGTATTCGTACTCATAGTTGTATTCATTTTCATTCTCATATTCATAGTCATAGTCATAGTCATAGTGACTGAAAACGTGGCCAGCCTTGTAACTGAATTTCAATGGCAAGTCCACGATTAAGTTTCCAGTGTGCCACAGAGGCCAGGCTCACAGTTACCCGATGACTTGCGAAAAACCTCATCAGCATCAGCTCCGTTGAAGCAAAAAAAAAAAGACAAAAAAAAAAAAAAACAACGAAAAAAAGTGCAAGCCCAGTCCCCAGACCCAGACCGAGACCGAAACCCAGATGCGGCCGAGATGCTGTAAAACTCAGGTTATCTCCTATTGCCTTTTGCAAACTGCGAATGCGAATGTGAATGTGAGTGCGAAGCAGCGTTTGAGGGGGGAACTTAAACTCCGATTCCGACTCTGACTCCGACTCCAGTTGAGGCCCAAGCCCTGGGCATGACAATGATGAAAATGACGCAGTAAAAATTAAGAAGTTCGCCTTTTATGACAGATGAGGCACGAACAGCTGAGAGACTGTATGTATATGTGACTCGCCATCTGTTACAGTGTATAGGTATCTATAGCTGTAGTTATAGCTATAGCTGTATCTGTATACGCATAACTCGAGTATCTGTTGGGTGAACAAAGCGTAATTAGCGTCCCAATGAAAAACAAAAATCACAAGAATGCGAATGTGAATGTGAATGGAGCGAAGAATTGGCTGCGTTTCTTCCTCGAACTCCCTACAGATTCATTGTGCTCAATTTGCGCCAATAAAGTTCTGCAAGTTCACTCACTCCCTCTCTCTCCCTCTCTCTCTTTCGCTCTCTCTCTTGCTCAAGTTGTGCGAATTATTGAAATTGGCATTAATTAGCGACGCTTTTATTGGCCCGAGAATAATTCCGCATATGAACGTCTATCAAGACGGACACTTACTACTATTTCGAGAGGTCTTTTGTCAGTGAGCTCTTTGTAGAGAGACCCAAACGAAACGAATCTTCAAGGTCGCCTCTATTGTTTGCTGCGGTCTTTAAAATCGTGAGCTTCTTAACTTGAGACTGTTTGTCTTTCTGCTTTTGGTCATAACACCTTCTTTTTTCAGTATCTTTTAAGAGCTCAAAGTAAACTTTTATAAAAATGGCTACAGTATTGGCTATAGGACAAGTGCCAGTTTTAGTTTCGCTAAACCACAACGTAAACAACTTTTGGCCATTAGTTTCGCAGTGGAAAGTGAAAATATATGATAAATGTTGTTCTTATGGCTTAAAGAACAAATTGGCAAGTGGAGTAGTAGTAGTGTATAAGAAGCGATGGAAACACTGTTTCAGTTGCTTATGAGATCATTTTTTAAAGAAACTAAAAGTAACTTTTTATAGATTTACTGATTCCAGTCGAAAGCAGTAGGAGATTTGCAATACAAATATACTAGCTGGAATATTAAAAATTATTAACAATTTTGAGGTTTATGCAGTTGATATAATATCTATTTTTAACTAAATGTTATATTAAATCCTTTTTAGTGTTTTTTTGAATTAAAACTCATTCAATAATCAACATATTTTTTGACAGAGAAAGCAACATTTGCTTTGTTTTTAAAAGCTAAAACTAGTTTAAAAAGATAAAACTTGAATCCATCCCAATAGTTTCCATTTCAAAAGTTTGAACAAATAATCCAATATAATAATATAGTAAATAAAAATTATTTAAATAAGATTTAAATATTTCAAAAAATTAGGTAAATATTTCAGTAAACTCAATTATAAATGAATATTGTACTGTTAAAATAATTCAAAAAGTTTAAGAGTTTTCAAAATACTTAACTAAAATAATAGTAACTTTGCAATAATTCCAGAATTAAATTTATTTTGTAGTATAGCAGTCATAATAAAGAATTTGCTAAGTTATAATCATAAAAAGTCATAACAATTTTGTTGTTTATTAATGAATTTTGTGCTTTTTTGAGGTGACATCAATCATTTTGATGCCTTCCCAGACAGCATTTGTGTTCTGAGCTAAAAAAAAACAAAACGACGTTTGTTAAAATGTTGCTGAAAAATTGATCGACTACTTGGCACGTTTATTGTGCCATTTGTTATTTAAAGCTTAGCTTAAAGTTAACATGCATATTTTTAGTCTCACACCCTTTCTCTCCCTCACTCTTACTCTCTCTCTCTCTCTCTGTCTCTGTCTTTTTCTTGTTTGTGCGGTAAGAGTTATAATTAAAGTGTTGTTGGCGAATTAAGAATTCGAGTTGTGCACTTTTTGAGCTTCAATTGCTGCGGGTGCTTCAGCTACAGCTTCAGTTTGTATCTGAATAAATAAGTCGAAGTTATGTACAGACAATTGTTTCTAAGTACATGAGATTTGTAGCATGCATGTGTGAGTGTGTGTGTGTGTGTACTTGTAAGTAGCATGAGCTCATGTTTATTTTTATTTGCCTGCCACAAATTGCAAGTCACTTGACAAGCTGCTGATGCAGCTCCCGCTGTTGTTGAAATGCTGATGTTGACTTGCCTTTTTCATGAGCTCATGAAACGAGCGCACAACACACGCACACACATGCAAACTTACCCACACACAGCTGCCGACAACTCACAGTTGGCAACATCAATACACAAACATGAACTTATGAAAAACGAAACAAAACCTGAAATGGAATTTAATTCAATTCTGAACTCAGAGCATGCTGACACTGGCCAATGCGGCGTATGCGCATTATGCGCCTTGCACTCACTAAAGCCTAGATTCATTAGGGCCCAACCAAAAGAGAGACTTGAGAATTGTTTGTTTGTTTTAAAATTAATTTGTTGTCATTTGTTTGATTTAATGTTGAATGTAGCACATGAACTTTGTATTCAAACAGTTTGAAGCGCCAGTTTCATAGAGAGTTTTGATGGGAACTGGTTTCGGTTTCAGTTTGGGTTTTGTTTTGGGTTTGGGTTTGGGCTGTGATTTGATGAATGAGCAGGTAAATCAAAGTTGACAGACGTAAAATATTTTCAACTTGGCACGAGTCAAATTTCTCGATCACAGGTCGTGCCCCAAACGTTCCCAAATACTTACACGCTCTCTCGCTATCGCGGCAATTAATCAAGGCGCCCAATTGCTCAGTTGCTCAGTTTGCTCGGTGATTGCGAATGAATGAAAATCGAATATACGTAAATGTATATATATATATATAAAGCCCGGAAGTTGCAGCCCATTGAGGAGACCGCACCTCAGACAAGAGCCTAAATGGGCTAAAGATCAGTCTGGTGGATTAAAGCGATATCGCGCCAGATACACGAATCGTTCTACTCCTTGGCATTGAAGTGAAAACTTAAGCCACCGACACAAAAGATTATGATTATTAAGTAACGTCTGACATAGTTTCCTTCTTCTTCAATTCTGTTTTTTTTTGGAAACTGACTCGTTACCCCCTCGATATACCCTCTCTCTTTGGCTATGAATGAAAGTGTAGAGTCACATATGCATGATAAATCATATGATGGGACAAACATGCCGACAGCCGTGCATGAGGCAGGGCCAATTATAATAACTCGACACATTGCACAACAGAGCGAAAGAGAGAAATATATATATATATATATATATATAGAGAGCGAAAGAGAGGTAGAGTGTGAGTGGGTATCATCGTCCTACGCATTAATATGTTTAACAATCGCCGCCAATTCCCCAGAGAGCGCCAATTTTCCCAAAAAAAAAAGAGAAACAAAAACAGGAAAATAAAACATCAGCTCGCTCTGTCTCTCTCTCTCTTTCACTCTCTATACATCGTGTGTCCTCTCTCTCTTTCTCCCTCTGCATGTCTGCATGTTGTTTTGTTTGTGCAATCTTGATTTCCTTGGCCTTGTATGATTCGGCAGTTTCATAAATTGGCTGCCAAGCAATTGCAATTGGCACTCTTTGCCTTCAAACATGACGCTGCACTTTGGACCGACGCTTCGGGACTTTGACTCAAAGTTGAAATTGGTATTGGAATTGGAATTGGACTTGGATTGGACTTGGAACTGAAACTGATACTGAAGTTGGAAAAGGAATTGAAACTGAAACTGGCAACTTGAAGGTCTCTTCCTGGACATGTTTCTGGCACCTTTGTTCAAATGTTGAAATGAAATGATACGCACTTATTAAAAACGAATTAACGCAGCATGCTGCCAACGCCTACGTCAACGTCAACGCCGACGTAGCAGCTGGCGTCGGTGGTTTCAGTTTTATTGTTATGTTTTCTTGTGTTTCTTTTTCCTCTGGGATTTTGTAATTGATATTGTTTATTTGCTTTGCACTTTTTTTCGATTTTATTATAATGTTTTTTACTTTTATCGGTTTTATTATCAAATCAATAACTCATTGAAGAATTTGCATACAAAAACCTTAACGAATCGCAGCGATGAGCTGTTCTTAAACGAATTTCACAAAGAAAATCGTTTCTTTATACATATATATTTATAAAGGCAATTAAGTTTCACGTTCGACTTTGAGTTTTAAGAATATTTTATGCGGGGAATAATTAATGTTTTTTCATGAATGTTTTATAGGCAAAAATATTGGATACATTTCGGTAATATGAAAAACATAAGCTAGAAATAATAGTTAAGAATGTTACAGTTTATCCAATAGGGTGTGAAAGCCACGAACTATTTTGAGGCAATATTAAGTATACAACACAATTTTATGAACAATATGAGTAAACCATGACATTTATTATGAGATTTGGTGAGAACATAAAAAATATTTCCATACACATTATGTGCAAGTCTGGTTAAGATATTTCAAATACTTTCCGAGTAATGCGAAATATGAATATGAAAACTGTTTTTTTTTTTTTTGATTATCTAGCAGGTTAGACGCATGCCAAATTTGGTAGCTATTCCTTACAGTCCCTTAAGTTAAGATGTTCATACAGACAGGCGGATATTAAAGCTTCTGCCTGACAAACTTAGCAGACTTCCAAACTTTTCTTATAGTATTTTGGTCTAAAATAAACTCCACTTAGATATCGAGCTGAACTTAATAAATAGACAGCAGCTACAACTTGTCAGCAGCTCTTTAAAGCCTACTACATACAATTGATTTGAACAATTTTAGCACAAATCAAAGGGAGAAAGCTTTTAGAATCCTTGATGCACTGCGCACTTTTCCCTGCTCAGCTGTCAGCGGGCAGTGGAGAACATCATTAATCTGCTTAGAGTCTGGGAATCGACAAACGCAGTCGGGATTGAAATATTTATATCAAATCGAAAGCTGTCTGTCACAGAGCAATGAAATTTTTATAAATTATACCATGTTGTGCGCCGGATATGATTGGTCAAGCCCGGAGAGGGCGAAGTGCAGAGATGGGAGTGCGGAAATGCTGAACCCAAAAAAAGTAACGATAGAAATATCAAGTTGAGTCCCAAAAACACAGCCGATGGCATTGGATGCTGGCCAAAAATTGAAATTAATGGTGCCAAAATAAATTTGATGGGCTGTCTGACTGTCTGTCTATCTCGCTGTCCCTCCTGTCTGTCTGTTACTATCCATTTGACGGACCCGCAGGCCGGAATGGGTGTGTAAATGGTTACGGTTACGGAGCAGCAGGTGTAAAGCATTAAAAAAAGCCATAGCGGAAAAGGATACAGCGGCTGCGGCTGAAAGTTGCTGCAAGCGGGAAATGTTTAATTTCAAGGAAAAACTAAAATGCAAACGTCCTTTTCCCAAGTAGTCTGCTTCTGGGTATCAGCTTCAGAGTCCACGTCCGATAGGCAAACAGACAGGCAGTTGTATTATTTGATTTTGATTAATTATCCTGTCCAACAGCCGCGGACTAGCCGACTGTCGGACTGGCGCTGTGTAAGTGCAGCTCTTTCATCTATCCGCTATCCTCTTTCCTCTATACGAACAGTCTGTTGGTCTTCTTCTTGCTGCTGCTACCCTTCCTCTGGGGTTTTTCAAGGTGTTTGTCGAAAAGTTTTTGGCGCGCTTTTTGGGGTTGTCAACTTATCTTGGGAGATTTATTGAGCCTGCTGCTTATTATGAAACTCCATTTGAAGTGTATTAATTGTGGCGCGATGCGACTTAATCGCCTCCCAGCTCATCCCTTTCTGCTTATTGCCAATCATTAATTATGCATCTTGTTTAACTCTCCCAATGTATCTCTCTCTCTTTCAATTTTAGCGAACGGCTCGTATCAGCCGGGCATGGAGCCGAAACGCCAACGCACCGCCTACACACGCCACCAGATACTCGAACTGGAGAAGGAGTTCCATTACAATCGCTACCTGACCCGACGCCGTCGCATCGAAATTGCACACACACTGGTGCTGTCGGAGCGCCAGATCAAGATCTGGTTCCAGAATCGACGCATGAAGTGGAAGAAGGACAACAAGCTGCCCAACACCAAGAATGTGCGCAAGAAAACAGTCGATGCCAATGGCAATCCAACACCAGTAGCCAAGAAGCCCACTAAGCGTGCCAGTGCCAAGAAGCAGACCCAACAGCAGCAGCAGCAACAACAACAGCAACAACAAACACAGCAGCAGCAGCAGCAACAGCAGACACCCGTGATGAATGAGGTATGTTGCAAGCAGTGAACACGAGCAGCGTTGCACTTAAAGTGAAGCACACCAATGACATTAGCTACAAGTGGCACTTGCACACAAGATTATTCTGTCAGAGCAGCATAACCATAAAAGCTGTATGAGTCATATTGCATATGCTAGAGCGAGATAAGCAACTGACTCTTCGAACCCAACTAAAAACTCATGTCAGTTGGACAGACATTGAGGGTCAACAGCAGCAGATGACAATTGACTACAACATTTTCCAGTTAGCAGTACACTTTTACCAGTTAAGAATATTACATTTTATTAGCAGTGAACATGTGAAATATACAATAATTTCTCCCTGTGAAATGCGATAACTCGCTTTGCATTGGTTAATGTTAGAAATATATTCATATCAGCATTCTATAATAATATTTCCCAGTTCGCAAAATACTAATATTTTGTATGTTATGTAGACAATGAATATAGCTAATAGTAAAGATAAAATTCTGATTAAAACTTAGGTATTTAATTAACCGAACTTTACTGATGAGAAAATTTTTCTCTCAAACCCCAACCTCTGCTAAAATGGCATAGTTTTGGTTAGGATTGAAATAATACAAGAATAATTTTCAAAAATCTTATTATTCTTTTAATATGCCTAGATTAATTATCCTTATCTCAGTAATTATAAGCCCAAAGACTCCAAAAATTGGCAAATCGGTTCTTGAATGCTATATGCAATTTTTCATTATTTCAATTGTTAAATGAAACTCTTTCCGTTTAAAAGCTGTGATTATGACAGCATATTAGTCCTGATGTGTGCCAAAAGTATTTCGAGCGGATAGAGTACTCAAAAGAATTAATATAATCCAACTTCAATCAGTTTACGCTAGTGACAAAAGCGGACGCTTTAGAAACAAACTCAGTGTAGCTACTTTATATACTCGAAAATACTAACAAAGATATCGGCTGGTCTCAATAGGTTATATCTTCTTAGTAAAGTATTTTTAGTAGTTTAAATTCCTATTCATAGTCGAGCGCCATACATTTTTTTAAATTTTATTATAGTTGCTACTTTATATAAATAGGCGCTTTCACCACTAGATAGATGCCTCGTTAAGGCGATTTTCTATTCTCAAAATTTTGGGCTTTCATTAAAGTTATTTGATAATAGGAATTTAGTTAAAGGCAACTTTTAAAAAGTTTTATATAAACTGAAGTGTTGGTAGTAGACAAATATATTAATCTTTTCTTCCCTCTCTTTCTCTCTCTCTCTCTTCCTCTCTATGTTGTAGTGCATACGTTCTGATAGCCTGGAGAGTATTGGAGATGTTAGTTCCTCGTTGGGCAATCCGCCGTACATCCCGGCCGTCTCGGAGGCACCCAATCTGACGACATGTGGTAATGGCAGTAATGGTAATGGATATCCAGGATCTCAGCAACATCAAGTGCATCACAGCAGCAACAACAATAATAATAACAATAATAATAATAACAACAACAACAACAACAGCAGTAACCTCAACAATAACAACAACAATCAAATGCATACGGGTCTGCATCATCATCAGCAACAACAACAATCCGATCTCATGACCAATCTGCAGCACATTAAACAGGACTACGATCTGACAGCACTTTAGGACTTGGCATAATGCTGATTCCTGATTGAACCTTGTACATTGAATCCTTTAGTTAGCACCGCAATATTTTCTTTGGTATCCACATTTTAACTCAGCACATATTGTTTAGTTTGAGTATAGGAAAACCTTGTTTTATACACCCGTTGAACCATCTAGTTCCAATTGGGCAATTCGGAGTATACAGTGAACAAATTACTTGTAGTTAGTTAGTTAAGCACCAAAAACCACGACCATTGAGCTAAATCTCTGGCTAGGAACAGGGCTGCAAACAGCGGATTACTTAAACCTGAAATAGTTTTAAATATGTAAAAATAAAACATAAATTTGTTGAAATATAATACTATATAATACTATAACTAAGTACTGTAACCGTTGTATGATTAAATTAAAATCGAACCAAAGTCCACTTTGTAGCCCTGTCGAGAACCAATATAATCAAAAGATCTAGCTCAAAAATAAAAACACAAAAAAAACATACCCCAAAAAACCTTGTAAATTAGCTGTACTTAATTAGTGGTACATAAGTCTTTGTATAAAGCATAGCAAATTATATGTAAACACAAACCCCAATTTGTCATAATATTAAGTGGAATTATATATTGTAGTATATATATACAAATATATACATATATGAATGTATGAGTTATTATAATTATTAATATTGTATCTAAGTAGTAGCATCTGTTGTGCGTAGTTATTTATGTAAGTTCAAAAATATATTTTAAGGAAACAGCAACAAACAACAAAACGATTATAAGTACATAAATATAAATAGACAATATGAAAACCAAATAAACTGAACAATTTTAATTGGGAACAGTGAAGATTTCATTTATTATTCAAATAATGTAATGCAATATAAAATGTAGTAGCATGGGATACATAAAGGTAAGTACGAACACAAAACGAAGAAAAAATTTAAATTGATTTTAGAATTCTGTATAATATTGATATTACAAAAAAATGTTGGGGTATATTAAATAGAATGATTATTATATGAAAGAACAATATATTGTACTCAAAGTATTCCTTCCGTTAATATTAAATGAACGATCAATCTTCAGAGTCTAAAAAGTTTTATAACTTAATTTAAAAACAAAAATTTTAACTCCTTTCAACTAATTTAAACAAGAGTTTAGTATAGCTATGAAAGAAATCATTTTATTGATTTCTACATATATCAATAAGGATATGATAGGTCTGAAACATTCAGTAGACTGCTTCAAGTTGAATGTTTTGTAATTTGTTGCTGATTCATCGTTCATAGTCATCTAATTAGGACAAATTTAAACATCATGAAAGCGAGCTGCTGGATATGGAGCCAACAAAGTAAGGCTCATCCTGCGTATCGACTCCAAAGAATTCCGAATTCAACAAGCCTTTGTTGGTAATCAACGCTGCTCATGTGGAATGGCAGGGCATTGGGAAGGGTAGCTGCGGTTTGGAGCTCAGAGAAGTCGGTATGAAATGAGGCGCGAGATGAACACACAGCGATAGTTGGCAAATGCTAACAAGAGTTCTTAATTAAACATCGATTCGCAATGATTGATCACAACCCATTGGCACCTGTTGGCTTCTGGAAATATGTTAAACAAGGCATCATCTTTCAAATTGGCAGCCTACCTGCTCGATTCCTGGCCAAAAGCAAAAGCGAGGCAACTGAGGAAACTGAGTGTCATAAACTGGTCTTAGCCAAGTCTTGAATTGTTTGCGTCACACAAAGTTCTCTGAAAACGAAGTCCTATTGCAAATTGTCGCTGCTTATTCAGGCGGACATTGCGTTGACAGTGTGACCATAAAGCCAAAGGTAAACACAGCACATGTGACAAACTGATGTTGGCCACAAACCAGTAGTGAGGCGGAAGAGAAAGGGGAGCTGCCAGCAAGCTCAACACAATCAATCTACCCGGCATGACAGTGGATTGTCTTGCAGGAACACGAAAACACTCTTAGCGCTTAATTTATCATTGCGAAATGATCTACGCGCCTTTAACTCAAGCCTCTACAGCAATTTCAATTCCAATTCCATTTCCACTTCCAGTTTCGGTTTAAGTCAAGTCCAGTCCTTGTTCGAGCAACTGGAAATTACGCGCACTCGCTCAATGCGATAAAAAGGATTAAGACCTACAAACAACATTCATACAGACAACCCCAAAAGCACGCACCGGAACGATGAAGCCTAAGACCCTCAAGGGTCAAAACTGGCGGCTTGGCATGATTAAAGGAGTGGCAGGAGCACGTGTTACGACATCGACATCAATGAACCTCGAAGGGATCCCTCTTTGCCCTAATTACTTGCAACAGTAGCCTCCGTTTGTCAGTGGCTTTCCACTCCTTTAAGACCTACCGCAAAAGTTCGCAAATGCTTATGACTTTTAAAAAAAAAATTTGTTGGCGTCTTAGATATGGTATATAGCTAATCATTCTTTTAGGTCATTATTTAGGTTTGATAAAAAACGTATAACTAGCTGCTTAAGGGCACCACTGATACCATTATCTTCTTGATCAACATCAATAGTTAAATCGCTACTGGTATGTCCGTCTGTCTTTATAAGGTCTCTAGGTCATAGTACCTAAATGTTTTAGGTATCTTACCAATTTATATTCTGAATTTGGTTGAAAGCGAACAAAGTTGAATTACTTAGCTGATATAAACGATATCTCAAATATAGCTTCTAAGCACAAATCGTAATACCATATTATATGATTAACAAAGAAACTATCTATGAAAACCGTTGTTCATTTTGGATACTTAAGATAACTGTAATCCGTCCAAGATTTTGCTTCAGAATAAGACAATTGTCTTTTACAAGGATATATCTCTGATTACACAGGACTGATTAAAGAGATATAAATGCCTTCTACTCCCATATTGCTTCATTATTTATAAGTACTACTTGGTGGGTTTTTCTAACTTCTCCACAACCGTGTAACAAATGTTAGATGCGTTTTTCTTTAATTACATGCATATCAGAAAACTTACATTAAGTCTTAAAATTTCTTAAACGTTAAGTAAAGACTTTAAAGCCTTTTTTAAAACCGAAAATCCAAAAGTATTGCAACTCTTTAATTATATAAAATAAATTTTTAAAATTATATAATATAATTATTTAGTTATATAAAATAATCTACCCTTGACAATGTTTTTAAGATAACTTATAAATATCCGACCATGCGCAATATAACGTTATATTTGATAATCAATATAATTATTATTATATAAAATAAACTAGTTAGAATTTCTTACGTACTTTCTACAAATTATTTTCAACTTCTTTTTTTAAACACTTTATTATTGAATTGACTTTTGACTTGAGTTTCCTGGGTAAATCCAAGTGCAGACCTTAACCGCCCCGTTTGAAGTTATTCGGCATGTTTCAATCCCATCTCATCCTCTTTTATCCCGGCTAATCCCAACAGAAGTCACCGGACATGGCACAACCCATCGAAATTAAAGTCAATCCTTTTTGACTTTTGAGCTGAGAAAATGAAAGAAAACGAGAAAAAACAATTAACCCGTCTACTGTTGCTAATTTCGTAGGATCTACTGTGTTGCCTGCTGAATTTTGCATATGTGCCTTAGACACAGCGTTACGCCCCCTTGAACGCCCCTCAGACTTTTGACTGCGACGGCGACATCACTGGAAGGGATTCAAATGAACTGAAAGGATTGTTTACACCCAGCTGAGCGCCGCACGCCGTCGACTTCTGCTAATGCGTGTCCTTTTGATGCTTTTGTCGGGCAATTTCAGAGTTTTTGCAGTGGGCTACCGTTTCAGGGGATTTGTCTATGATCGGGATTCCGAGAAGTGCGTTTACCTGCTAATTAGCTAGCTGGCGATATTTATTGACAAACACAAACACACAAGTCCTTCAGAGTTGGGACATGACTTTTTTTGTCAAAATAAACATCAATTCTCATTAGGCTTGAATTGGAAACAAATTTCAGTACGTCTCCGGCATAAATCAAAGTTGCAGCCAAGGCCAAGACTGCATTGGCCACTAGCAATTGTGGCAACAATGCCAACAACTCTCAAGTGTGTGGCCTCAGAAATCAATCAAGGCTCATCACTCACATCACACGCAGCCACTCGAGCAACATCAACAAGCCCTTATGTAGTATGTTTGAGTGTGTATGTGCGTGTGGAGAGTGTGTGTTGCTTTAATTAATGTGTAGCCATTTATTAAATTGGCAGTTTAGTCTTGGCGTCACTTGCGACCAGTGCAGAACCTAAAGAACCAAAGCAGAGCAGAAGAGAAGAGTGAAGAGAATCATGCGGTTGGCCATTTATGCACTTGCCTAACTCCAACCTCCTCTCAGTCTCTCTCTCTCTCTCTCTGACTCTCTCTGTCTCTCAGTGTGTGTGTTTGTTGTGCATGCGTGCGGCCGATCAGCCTAATTTGTAACCATTAACCGATGTATTATGTTTGGCCAAGCGAATGCATGCTGTTATCCATGTTACGAAAGCCATGGCGGATGCTTATATGATTGCCTTCATGCCTCGATGGAAAGATGTAAAAGATGGATAGATGGATGAATGTCTGTGGTGATTGTTGTCTATTAAATACCATTTAAACAAATGGCCAAAACATTTATGCTATGCATTTCCTTTGTACCGCTCGAGAACCTCAAAAATTTACTGAGGTGTGAAAGTCGTTTGCTTGCAGTCTACTGAAAACGCAATGAAAAATTGAATAAATACTTCCAATATATTTTGGCTTTTAAATTTAATTTATTATTTATGTTCATAGACCAAAACAAGGATGAACGGGATGATGAATATTTATTTTGTAATTGAAAAACATTACACCGTTTTTTCATTTAAAGTATTTACTTTAGCATTTCAGTTAAAAAAGTCGTAGTTACCTATCTAGATTCTAGTTCCAAAAGTGGTCCGATGCTGCGTCGGAATATAGTTAGTAAATTTAGTGGCAATTTAAAATTTAACATTATGATCTTTTGCTGTATCAATATGTTTCTATTGCACTGATATTTATAGAAAATCGAAATAAAATAAATAATTGAATAAATTCATTTACTTGGGCATAGAAAATGTAAAAATTCCAAAATATCTATATTTTGGACGAATTTCGCATAAACTGTGACAATTGGGGCTCCAGTTTTGGCACCTAGTTGCAACATAATCATATTGTTATTTGCCGCCAAATAATTTTTTTGCGTTTAAGAAATATATATTGTAATCATTTTTTACGGTCCTAGGCTAGGTTTTAAACGTAAAAGCGAATGGCAAATTAGCTCATTAAAAACTTAGCTCTCTGTATTATTTAACTTCTAGCGGCATAACTTACAACTCTTGATATCTTGGTAATGCCAAAGAAGCAACCATCTAAAAATCTAGTTTTAGTATGATACGTTCTTATGTTGTCGAAATATCCGTTAAAACTCTATTTTATACTTGAGGGGGTGGTTTTTTTTAGGGTGGTTTTTTGTTGTGTGTTTTTGTTGTTTTTTGTTGCTTGGGTTTTTTTTTTTTTTTTTTTTATTGTATATATAGCTAGTCTTTAACAGTGGTCTTGCTTGCTGTTGCCATTTTAGTCATTTTTTTGTATTCCTATATAATTTCAGCAATGACACTAAAACATAAATTCTATAGAGGATAACTGCTAGTTAAGCCAGCTCTCACTTGTTTTATACTATTGATTGACAAAATCCTAAATAAATTCACAATTTCACAAGTTTACAATTCGTTAACAAAGCAGAATTGCAATTGCTTTCAATCGTGTGGCAGATTTTGAAGAATTTTCAATTCTATCCACATGGATGGAGACTAGCATAGTATTGTCTGTTCCTTTTTCATCCGCATTTGGTATAGAAGTTCTGTCCACAAATTGCAAGAGTATGCGAGTATGCGTGTATGTGTGTGTGTGTGTGTGTTTGCTTGTCTGTGTATTGATATGGGGTGTGCACAGCAGTATATGCGGTAATTGACATTCAATCATTAATCAAAGTGCACAATGCAGACATTTCGTTTCGAATTTTATTTAGTTTTGTATTCGTTTTGGTTGTTGTTGCCTTTTCTGTTTCTTCTTCTTTTTCTCAGTTGTTGCAGCTTATTTCTTGCGATTTTTGCCACTGAGTGTCCGCGTATTTATATATAGTATATATATATATATATAGTGTTTATATACTTGCAGTTTTATTTGTGTTCCCATTTACAAATTTAAAATTGCGTGGAAGTGAAAACGTCCTTCAACACCTTGTGGCAAGGTGAGTTAAGTAGGTTGAAACTGCCACCACCTAACATCCGCACACTTCTAGTTTAGCTACGGGAACACATCTACTCCGCTGCTCTTAAAGCCACATCATGGCCGCCTGGCGCTACTGAGTGCTTTGTTCTTTTGGCTGACAGCTCGACAGTCCCCCTAAGGCTGAAGAGTCCACAAATCCTCACATTCATACATAAATATATCTACACATATGATGTGAGGGTTCAGTTCACCCTCTACAAGAAACACCCCTCACAGTTCTCTATTCGGCTACAGTGAAAGTTCTCCATGCGTGCAAAGGGAACAAGATGAAAGCAGCAATTTCTTCCATTTGCAATTTTTTCCCTAAGAGGAAAGAGAGTGTGTGTTTGTGTGTATGTGTGTGTGTATCTCTGTCTCTGACAGTCGTATTTTGATGAAATTTTATTCTATTCACATACCCGTCAATGTCATCTTTGCCGCTTGTTTAGTCCTCCGTTTTTTTTTGTGCCATGTCCTTTTCTTGATTATTTCGTTGACGTGGCCCAAAAAGACAAAACTTATATAAAACTCGCTCGACTGTAAAATACTCTACACGCACTGGCGATCGACTATATAATGGCACTTGCATTTATGATATATGTAGATATCTGACTTATGAAATGTGGTTTAACACAAAATGCTTGAGTCTGGACAAATGCAGATATATTGCTTATTTTCAGACCCTGAGCTCTTTGAAAAAGAGCAATAGAGACTAATGATTTTGTGCGAAAAGTTGTCTGTCTGTCCGTCTGTATGAACGCCTGTTTCTCGTTGCTCTGTTACGCAGATCAAGTTTATTTTCAAATTTGGATGCCACGCCCCCTTTGCCCACAAATTGCGAACTAAAAGCTGTACAGTTAACATTTTGTAGACGAATTATTTATTTCGAAAAGATAGTTTGATTAAAAATACAAATCAGTCGAAAAATAATTAAAACATTTTAATTAAATTTAGTTAATATTAGTTAAGTTCTCTTTCTCCGGCAAAAAATTTGTTTGGCCAAAATCCAAAAAAAAATCATTTGACGGTGATTTATTTTGAATTCTACTTAAGTATGTATTTAAGCCTCCGCTCCCAAAAGAGTGTGGTGGAGTAGGGACTAAAGTGCGAAGAGCTGGAGGATCTAGGGCTCGATCCTCGGTAGAGGATCAACTAAAGAAAATTTA
The DNA here is from genome assembly GCA_035047385.1 of Drosophila tripunctata. Lineage (NCBI taxonomy): Eukaryota > Metazoa > Arthropoda > Insecta > Diptera > Drosophilidae > Drosophila > Drosophila tripunctata. The sequence continues at coordinate 71,690 of JAWNPS010000154.1, forward strand.
CTTTAATATATTGCTATAATTTTTTTTTTGGGAAAGGGGAAAGATAGGCCTAAAAACAAAAAATTACAAAAAATTAGTGCTTGGTACAACTCAAGTTACATACCGGTTAATATCGGGGTTTTTTTTTTGTCAGAAAATTCTCCAAAATAGTGCTGTAAATTATTGAGCAATCGAAATAAAAGAAAGTTTTGAACCTTTTTAGATAGTTTAAGGTTTCCTTTATGCAATAAAAAAAACCTTTAGTGATATGGCGAAACACGTGCCCGTCACACCTGATTTTTTGAAAATGGGTATTTAAACACCCAATGGTCCATGGTGTAATTTCCTAGAATACAAAATATTTTGTTTTAAAAGCAAAAATTACACATCTATACCGCATTTTATTGAAAATTAATAATGTTTATAAGAAATTGAAATCATTGAGACTTAGCAATCTTTTGTTTATCGGGCTCAACATTATTGTGGTAGTCGAGGAAACAAGGAGCTGGATGCAATTTCGCATGGCACTTCAGACAACCATACTCAGTTTTCCCACCACACTTACGGCAACGATGACGGTTGTCTAGTTTGCCAATAAAATAATCAATATGATCTGAGCGCATAGCCAGTTGTCCTCCGGATGCCGAAGTTGTACCCGGATGATGATAGTTACAGGGCTTGACCATTAGGGTTTCACAAACCTCAACGCGATTCGATTCTTTTCATACAAAAATACACACACAGAATGAAAAAGAAAAAGCGCGCGGTAGTTTCAAACAAATAAGTCCAGATGGAATTAGTTTACACTAAAGCCCATTGGGTGTTTAAATACCCATGCTATATCTCGGGTTCTAGGAGAGATATCAACAAAACATACTGAAATTTCATAAAAATCGTGCAAGTCAATCTAGGGTCTATCGTTAATCCATTAACGATATCTTTCATATGATCAACGCTAGAATTTTTTTAATGGCAACGTTTTCGTTGGTATTTAATACCCATTGGATTAAAATGGGTTAATGGGTTAAATTTATGTTTTTAACTAAATACACATCATAGATAAGATGTAGAGTTGTATAACAATTCATTTCTTCATGTGTCTTTAATTTAATTTTCGTTTAATAAAAAAATATTATCTGGATACTTGCTCAATTAAATTTTCTTTTCATCAAAGTATTATTTTTAAAATACTGGCTCACGGTCTTCCACAGTTCCGCAAGCTCGACTGTAATCTTCTTTACTTGTTTGTTTTTTAAAATGTTGGGGGTAAGAAGAAGATTTCATAACAGATACTGATCATAATATCTAGGACAAACATAGTACGGCTCGGTCTACACGAAGCAACTTATTAAGTGGAATAATAATTAGTCCATTTGAAATTAAGTATTTTTAGAATTTCTACTATAATAGACAAGAGCCGCTCTCCATACACAGAATTCCTAATTCGAAGCTGGCATTAATATAAACTATAACACTTAACTGCTAATAATAAAGTTAGTTAAAAAATTTCAAAAATAATACAATTTTTTACATTTGTTGACATGCGTAATGAAATCCATTTATAATTTTATGTCATATTTCGTATATACATCGGAGCCGTCGAAATGTTTTAGCATAACATAAAATCTGCTGTATTTTTGATGGTTTCGTCCCGCCCTACCCAACCTGTACCAGGATGATAATGTAACAAGGACAACTAAAATGCAAAATAAATACTAACACCAAGCAATAATTATAAACAATTAATCTTTTTTGTCTAGTTTGGGTAAAAATTTCGAAATGGAATTTGAGAGGTGATCTTATCTTTGGGGCTTGTTTAGTCATGTAAATAATTGTAAATTAATTCTTAGACGTGCTCCAAAATTAAGTAAATATAGTATTTCAAAAACTTTTGTAATGTATGCTCGACTGTAAAATACTCTAGTCATACTGAATATAAACTGACCATCTATTGTTCCAAAGGCTGCTGAATCTTAAAAACGTTGTCGAGTCAGGAGCAATATGAATTTAGAGAATAATTCTGTTTCCATAATGCATATGTTTTGTTTGTAAGACTTATGGGGAACGGTAGGGTCTCTGTGATCTTCTTCAGATGCCGATCAGAATAAATAGAACATAAAGTTAGCACGGGATAATGCGTTATCTAAAGACAAATGTTTCTGTATTTAATTTTGCCTTTTAACATGATAGTCCTGTGGTACTGTGCACTAAGTTGCTACGACTTGCCGCAACCTTTGAAAAACTCGTATGATAACCGGGTTCAAATGCCGTTAGAATAACGTCTTGTTGTTGTAATTATACAATAACTAAGTATGTCACTTTGTTATAAGAAAACAGCATGCCAAAAAAATTCTGAAATAATGTAAATACAATTTAATTTTCAAGTAATCAAATCTTTTAACGTCCTGTCAAACACAAAACCAGTTTTCTCATCTTACCAAACTGAAGTCACCATAAGCTTAGCAAATGTGTTTCCGTTAGACGCTTACTCTTATCAATTTACCGAATCCAATGAGAGTGGACAAATATTTAGTTGATTTATATGAGTTTTATCGGGCTTAAACTAGTTTTTAAATAATTTGGGCAAGATCCAATACCCGTATAAAAGGATTTTTAATTTCAAACTAATCAAGACTTATATAACACTTTCTGGATACTTAAAACACCGGTGTTAATAAAGTTAAGGAATTTCAATCACAATGAAATTTTTTACAGTTGTTGACATGCATTACGAAATCAATTAAAAATTGCAACTAAAATGCAAAATAAATACTAACACCAAGCAATAATTATAAACAATTAATCTTTTTTGTCTAGTTTGGGTAAAAATTTCGAAAAGGAATTTGAGAGGTGATCTTATCTTTGGGGCTTGTTTAGTCATGTAAATAATTGTAAATTAATTCTTAGACGTGCTCCAAAATTAAGTAAATATAGTATTTCAAAAACTTTTGTAATGTATGCTCCACTGTAAAATACTCTAGTCATACTGAATATAAACTGACGATCTATTGTTCCAAAGGCTGCTGAATCTTAAAAACGTTGTTGAGTCAGGAACAATATGAATTTAGAGAATAATTCTGTTTCCATAATGCATATGTTTTGTTTGTAAGACTTATGGGGAACGGTAGGGTCTCTGTGATCTTCTTCAGATGCCGATCAGAATATATAGAACATAAAGTTAGCACGGGATAATGCGTTATCTAAAGACAAATGTTTCTGTATTTAATTTTGCCTTTTAACATGATAGTCCTGTGGTACTGTGCACTAAGTTGCTACGACTTGCCGCAACCTTTGAAAAACTCGTATGATAACCGGGTTCAAATGCCGTTAGAATAACGTCTTGTTGTTGTAATTATACAATAACTAAGTATGTCACTTTGTTATAAGAAAACAGCATGCCAAAAAAATTCTGAAATAATGTAAATACAATTTAATTTTCAAGTAATCAAATCTTTTAACGTCCTGTCAAACACAAAACCAGTTTTCTCATCTTACCAAACTGAAGTCACCATAAGCTTAGCAAATGTGTTTCCGTTAGACGCTTACTCTTATCAATTTACCGAATCCAATGAGAGTGGACAAATATTTAGTTGATTTATATGAGTTTTATCGGGCTTAAACTAGTTTTTAAATAATTTGGGCAAGATCCAATACCCGTATAAAAGGATTTTTAATTTCAAACTAATCAAGACTTATATAACACTTTCTGGATACTTAAAACACCGGTGTTAATAAAGTTAAGGAATTTCAATCACAATGAAATTTTTTACAGTTGTTGACATGCATTACGAAATCAATTAAAAATTGCCTCTCATACTTTGTATAAATATCAGTGCAGTAGAAACATTTCAGTAAAATACAAATTTCAAGATGAATTATTCCTATTTACTTGTTCTATTCTTGATGATTGGGAGACGTCCTACCAAGCCGAAATAAGGATAATTATGTAACAAGGTAGATAAAAATGTAAAAATAAATAATATCAGTGAACAAAATAAATGAACAGTAAATCTTATTTGGGTAGAAGTATTTTTATAAAATACAATAATTTTTTTGGGAATGCTTGTCTGAGCATAAACAAACCATATGTTAGATGTTATCTGCTATTACTGTTTATTTACTTAAGCATATGAATAGCAAAACATAGAATTAAGTATACAATATTAAAAGCTCAAATAATGCTTAAATTTGTATTTAGAGTTGAAGCAACCGGACTCTCAACTAAATTTATACAATGGTAGACTTAATAAACATAGAAACTGTGTAAACTTATCATTTATTTCCTTCTGAGAGGTTCTTTAAATTTCTAATGTTGGAACTACTCCATTGACACTTAAAATGATCTCAGACGTTTAAAAGATGTACAATTTTCTGATCTGGGGATGCTTAAGAGTTTTTTCAAATAAAGAGGACAGATCTGTCTGCAAAAAGTCTGACATGGTCACGTTGCACTTTATAAACAAATTACAAGGTCATAATAGAACTGTTTTAGATAACATATATATTTTGTGTTGGATATATAAAAGTAGTTTTAACTTTATTTATAAATAATTTGCGTAACTAGGTCAAAAATTCATCACTCTTCTTTAAGTGATAAGATTTATTATGTTTACTAAATAATAAGCTTTAATTTCATTATAGGCGTAAGTAAAACCATTTGTTCTTATATAACAAATAAGTGTACAAATTTATATAAATAATGAATTTTCACAGATTTTGACATGCATAATTGAATCAGTTTATTTACATTACCTTGGATTTTGTATAAATATCAGCTCAGTAGAAACATTTTGGTATAGAAAAAGGTCACAAGATGAAATACTGGTACTTGCTTGCTTTAATATTTTTGGTTGCCGGTAAATATACTAAATATAGTCCGACTACACCTCGCACTCGTCCTCCTCCAACACGTCCTCCAATCAGATTAGGAGGATAGGGAATATCAACTTTATGATTGAAAACAAGAAAATACATATTTCAATTAAATAAATTTTGTTTGGATTTATTACTTAGAATATAAATATACATTGAAACTTGTATTGACTGACTAAATATTTGATCGATACTGACCAACTTCGAACTTGTAGCTCTTACTATCTCTGAAACCTTTCGTTCATACGAACAGACGGATAGACGGGCATGGCCATATCGACTCGGCTATTGATCAAGAATATATATATACTTTGTGGGGTCTGCAATGCCTCCGTCTGCCTGTTACACACTTTTCATTTTTTTAGTAGACTCAGACTTAGAATTTTATTTACAATTATATGAGTACATTTCAAAGTAAACGCCTATGTTAGAGATTATCATCTTTTCATGTATGTTAACATTAATGAATATAATCCGACCTTAATGCGATTTTCAGGGACTTTTGATATCGCGAGTCTCTAAACAAATGTGAAGTTACAATACGTTAAAAATTTGTGAGCTCTTTCAAAAAAATATGTTATTATATAACATTTCTAGTATAGATGACTTAAGCAACGGTGTTAATAAGAATAACAAATGAATTTTATACAGCTTTTAAAATGTTTTATGAAATCATTTTACGTCCTTTTATTTTCGTATAAATATCAGCGCTGTTGAATTATTTTGTATAGAAAAAATCTCAAGATGAAAATTTGGTACTTGATTGTAATACTGTTGGCGATTGCAAAAAAAAAACCCCCATATCCCCATACTAAAATTACTAAGCCCCCGGTTGCAAGTAGACCTAGACCTGGCTAACAACAGCATTTTTATCTAATTTGTGAAAATAAATAAATATTCTATCTGAGCATAAGATGCAATGAGTTTTTTCATTAAATCTTAATTTTCCACTAATGCTTGTTATTGTCTTCTATGAAAGGAGCTTTGAAAGTTTTTGAGAACTACCCTCACATTGATTTGTGGATGGTACTACTTTGAGTATCCTGACCAAATTATTTGTGAATCAGACAACTATTGCATCTAGCTGTTATAGCGGCAAAGCTGTGGTCGAAGTCGGTGAATAACATATGCATCTGGGCATTAAAACAAAACAAATGGCATACTCGATATTGTTATAGAAGCATATAGACTCATAGAGTGGATTCAGTCGACTAGCTTACTTATATTCTAATCATCCTTTTTTACGTTTTTAAATAATACAACTCTTCTTTTAATATTTATATACCCTGAGCAATCTGCGAAATTAGAATGAAGTGTAGTAAGTTGAAGTTGTTTTAAATTTTTATGTGTTTCTACTATGTGTTAATCTATAACACATATTGGCAAACCGTTATTAACAAAGTGAACAAGAAAGAAAATGTCAGTCGGGCATGCCGACCGTGTAATACCCTCTGAGCTTCGTTTCCAATTATGTGAGTTTAAATTGGCCTACAGCTGCCTATAGCTGCTGCAAGAACTTAACATGCACACATATTTGTATGTCTATCTCGCTCACACGTTTTTCGTTTTCGTTGCTTGTGTGCACAGCTCAGTGCAATGCACGTGGCTACGCCTTGCTTGAATGCAACGATTTTCGTTGTTTGAGAAACTTTTTTAATTATAGTCCGATTTTGATGAAATTTTCACAATCGTTTTATATTATTTGTCTTCAAGTATATGCTAAGTTACAAACCTATACGTTTAGAAATAAGTGAGCCAGCAGCAGGCAAAGTTACAACGCAATTGTGAGCGAAGGGGGCGTGGCATCCAATAAATTTTGATTTTGGATTCCCTAGGTGTTATATTAACTGAGATATTTGGCAAAAATATGTATCATGTGTCAGAAGTATGTAACAGGCAAAAGGAGGCGTGGCAGACCCCATAAAGTATATATATTCTTGATCAGCATCAACAGCCGAGTCGATGTAGCCATGTCCGTCTGTCTGTCTGTCCGTCTGTCTGTCCGTATGAACAAACAGATCTTAGATATGGTAAGAGCTACAATATCCGTTTTAGTCAGTATCGACCACATATTTAGTCAGTCAATACAAGTTTGTTTCCTTTTTTTGATGCCACGCCCCATTCGCCCACAATAAGCGAAAAGCCAGACATACCTCGGAAAAAATAGAGGTTTTTTGCAAATATCTCGGTAACTACGGCACCTAGGGATAGGATAAAGACAATGCCACGCCTCCTTCGCCTACCAAAAGCACAATTTCTTTGTAACTTTGTAACGGCTGGCTCAATTATTTCTTAACGTATAGTTTTGTAACTTGGCATATACTTGCAGACAAATAATATCAAACGATTGTGAAAATTTCATCAAAACTCTGACTATAATTAAAAAAGTTTGTCATACAACGAAAGTCGATACTTTCAAGCAAGGCATAGCCACGTGCATTGCACTGAACTGTGCACACAAGCAAACGAAAAACGTGCGAGCGAGATAGACACACAAATATGTGTGCATGTTAAGTTCTTGCAGCAGCTACTCCAATTCGAACTCATCTAATTGGAAACGAAGCTCAGAGGGTATTATACGGTCGGCATGCCCGACTGACATTTTCTTTTTTGTTTTCTAGTTAGCACACATGCTTTTGTTTACGCTGATTGTGTGACGTCAGCGCAGCAGCAGATATCAGTGCTCGGCACTGTGACGTCGCCTATGTTATAGATTATCATCTTTCCATGTATGTTAACTTTTATGAATAAAATCCGATCTTAATGCGATTTTCAGGGACTTTTGATATCGCGAGTCTCTAAACAAATGTGAAGTTACTGTACGTTAAAAAATGTGTGAGCTCTTTCAAAAAAATATGTTATTATATAACATTTCTAGTATAGATAACTTAAGCAACGGTGTTAATAAGAATAACAAATGAATTTTATACAGCTTTTAAAATGTTTTATGAAATCATTTTACGTTCTTTTATTTTCGTATAAATATCAGCGCTGTTGAATTATTTTGTATAGAAAAAATCTCAAGATGAAAATTTGGTACTTGATTGTAATACTGTTGGCGATTGCAAAAAAAAAACCCCCATACTTATCCCCATACTAAAATTACTAAGCCTCCGGTTGTAAACAGACATAGGCCTGGCTTACAACAGCATCTTTATCTAATTTGTGAAAATAAATAAATATTCTATGTGAGCATAAGATGCAATGAGTTTGTTATTAAATCTTAATTTTCCACTAATGCTAATTATTGTCTTCTATGAAAGGAGCTTTGAAAGTTTTTGAGAACTACCCTCACATTGATTTGTGAATGGTACTACTATTTTGAGTATCCTAACCAAATTATTTTTGAATCAGACAACTATTGCATCTAGCTGTCATAGCGGCAAAGCTGTGGTCGAAGTCGGTGAATAATATATGCATCTGGGCATTAAAACAAAACAAATGGCATACTCGATATTGTTTTAGAAGTATATAGACTCTTAGAGTGGATTCAGTCGACTAGCTTACTTATATTCTAATTATCCTTTTTTACGTTTATAGATAATACGACTCTTCTTTTAATATTTATATATTCTGATCAATCTGCGGAATTAAAATGAAGTGCAGTAAGTTAAAGTTATTTTAAATTTTTATTTTAATGATAACTCACATAAATGACTTTTGTTAGTTTTATATTCATAATGAAGTCAATTAATAAAGTTTCGCTTGAATTTCATGTAAATATTATTATTATTAAATATAAATATATCTAAATAAAGCTAGTTAGACCGGCTGCAGTCTAAAATTTATAATATTAACTACCAATTTTTTGGCTAATTGGCGTGTATTAACTGACTAAATATTTGATCGATACTGACCAACTTCGAACTTGTAGCTCCTACTATCTCTGAGACCTTTCGTTTATACGAACAAACAGACAGACGGACAGACGGGCATGGCTATATTGACTCGGCTGTTGATCAAGAATATATATATATTCTTTGTGGGGTCTGCCATGCCTCTGTCTGCCTGTTACACACTTTTCATTTTTTTAGTCGACTTAGACTTAGAATTTTATTGACAATTATATGAGTACATTTCAAAGTAAACGCTGCAAGACCATAAAATGCATACTTGCTTGTGTGTTTTCTAGTTAGAACTCATGCTTTTGTTTACGCTGATTATGTGAATATAATCCGATCTTAATGCGATTTTCAGGGACTCTTGAAATCGCGAGTCTCTAAACAAATGTGAAGTTACTGTACGTTAAAAAATGTGTGAGCTCTTTCAAAAAAATATGTTATTATATAACATTTCTAGTATAGATAACTTAAGCAACGGTGTTAATAAGAATAACAAATGAATTTTGTACAGCTTTTAAAATGTTTTATGAAATCATTTTACGTCCTTTTATTTTCGTATAAATATCAGCGCTGTTGAATTATTTTGTATAGAAAAAATCTCACGATGAAAATTTGGTACTTGATTGTTGTAATGTTGGCGATTGCAAGACGTCCAGATCCCAATACTAAAATTACTAAGCCCCCGGTTGTAAGTAGACCTAGACCTGGTAAACCTCATGGCTAACAACGGCACCTTCATCTAATTTGTGAAAATAAATAAATATTCTATCTGAGCATAAGATGCATTGAGTTTTTGCATTAAATGTTAATTTTCCACTAATGCTTGTTATTGTCTTCTATGAAAGGAGCTTTGAAAGTTTTTGAGAACTACCCTCACATTGATTTGTGAATGGTACTACTATTTTGAGTATCCTGACCAAATTATTTTTGAATCAGACAACTATTGCATCTAGCTGTCATAGCGGCAAAGCTGTGGTCGAAGTCGGTGAATAACATATGCATCTGGGCATTAAAACAAAACAAATGGCCGATATTGTTTTAGAAGTATATAGACTCTTAGAGTGGATTCAGTCGACTAGCTTACTTATATTCTAATTATCCTTTTTTACGTTTATAGATAATACGACTCTTCTTTTAATATTTATATACCCTAAGCAATCTGCGAAATTAAAATGAAGTGTAGTAAGTTAAAGTTGTTTTAAATTTTTTGTGTTTCTTCTATGTTTCTACTAAGTGAAAAATATCACAGCTGTCGAAACAAGACTTTAGACCTGGAATTCAAGGTATACCTCCGAAAATAATGTAATAAATGTTACATCTGAGCATAAGATACACTGAGTTTTTTTATTAAATTTGAATTTCTAGAGATGCCTATTAAATTCATTCTACACAGTCTTAGGCAACCGTTCGTTGAGAATTACATGCAATTCGTGATAGCAACATTAAAATCAGTTGTTTTAAATTTATTGAAAAAATATTTAGCTCAACTTGACCAGAATTGCTTGTACAGATCATACACCAGATGGGATACCGAAACATGCATCTTATATGATATGATTTAACTAATGTGCTTTAACATAAATTCCAATTTCGATGTAGGCGTTAATCAAAACAATATTCTAAAGATAACTCACATAAATAACTTTTGTTAGTTTTACATTTATAATGAAGTCAACGGGAACGTGTAATACTTTCTGAGCTTCGTTTCCAATAATATCAGCTCAAATTGAAGTAACTGCTGCAAGAACTTAACATACACACATATTTGTGTGTCTTTCGTTGCTTGTGTGCATAGCTCAGGGCAATGCACGTGGATATACCTTGCTTGAAAGTAACGATTTTCGTTGTATGATCAACTTTTTTGGTTATAATCCAATTTTGATGAAATTTTCACTATCATTTGATATTATTTGTCTGCAAGTATATGCTAAGTTACAAAACTTTACGTTAAGAAATAAGCGAGTCGGAGGCATGCGAAATTTGAACGAAGTCGTGCTTTTTTTGGGCAAAGGGGGCGTGGCATCTAACAAATTTTGATTGCATTATCTTTTTATTGCATCAACTCATTTGCCAAAATTGGTGTTCCTTGGTATTATAGTATCTGAGATATTCGCCAAAAACATGTATTTTTTTCTAGGTATGTCTGGTTTTTCGGTGTTAATGCTGATCAAGAATATATACTTTATACTTTATTGGATCTGCCACGTCTCCTTCTGCCTGTTCCATACTTTTCACAAACCCAATATACCCCTCAGAGGGTATGAAAATATTGTGCACAACTGTGTAATTTTAGTTTTCATATCTTAAAAGGCTTTGATGTTCGCAGATTGCTCATATGGGAGCTATATGATACAGCTACCAGATTCTAACAAAAATTGGGTATATTGACTTGGCTGTTGATGCTGACCAAGAATGAGGTCTGACGCGTCTTCTACTGCCTATTACACAGGTACTTCGTAAATGATCTAATATACTTACTATAAGGACTACAAATTTAGTTTTTTCTGCGATTTGTTCTTGAACATGCACTGATAGGAATTTATTATCCTAAAATAATTGGTGTTGTAAAGTATTTAATACAATTAAATTATATACATACATTTTAGTTTAATTTAATTTAAATAAAATCAATAAAAGTAATATAGAAGCAATTATATTAAAACTTTTCATCAACTGTTACTCGAGGTGTTATATATGTTTTAACATGTATTGATGGAAAATTATGTAGTTAATAAATTTGCTGAATTAAAAAGTAATATATACAATTGTTGTATATATACAAATAAGTATATTAATATAATTTATATAAAATCAATTAAAGTAAAATTAAAGAAAATATTGTAAAATTCTGTAACATTCGCTACTTTGTTATTAATTTATGACCGCAATATGAAATTCGATTTGCATGTTGTTAAAAACTTGTTATGCATGGGTGTTGTATAAGAATGTTTAAAAACTGGATTATAGGTGTTACAAAAGATTTATATGGAAAAGACGATGACTAATTAATTGTTCACAGTGTTTCACGAATAAATCGAAAAGTTTACCCTAGAATTTCGTATAAAATGCAGCCATTTGAATGAATTGAGTATAGAACCATATTCAAGATGAACTATTGGTATTGTCTTGCTCTACTGATTGCAATTATGCATAACCACATTCCTCCCGGTCCTGTAATGACCTATACTCCGCCCACCAGGCCACCAAGACGTGGATAAAAAGTAAACTAAATATCTTTTAGTACATTCAACAGTTCAGCAATAAATATATATATCAGCATATTGAATGTTTGCTTTTTATTCAAATTAAATTTGTTCTCAAACAGTAGCAAAAGGTTACTATGGCGCCATCTATTGGTGTACAGCAAACGTAATACAGCTTCCACATTTGGTTAGTGACTTAGCTAGCCACGAATACCATTTGTCACCTTTTTCTGAGTAAACGAGACAGCTATATTATGCTCAGTTACAATTCTACCCACTCGGTTGGTGTCTTTGATAATGTATCGAGGTATATTAATCGTTAAGTAATTTCAAAAAATAAAAATTCTTTAGTTGCTACATTAAATATGTGTTTCATATATACCCCCTGAGGGGTAAAACATGCAAAACGATGCGTGTCAGGGCCCATAAAGTATATATATTCTTGATCAGCATCATGAGCCGAGTTAATTTAGCCGTATCCGTCTGACCGACTGTTTGTCTGTCCCTAGGAACGAAGGGAACTCAGAGATGGTAAGAGCTACAATATCTGTCTTAGTCAGTATCGACCACATATTTAGTCAGTCAATACAAGTTTGTTTCCTATTTTTGATGCCACGCCTCATTCTCCCACAATAATTGAAAAACCAGGCATGCCTCGAACAAATTTCATGTTTTTCGCGAATATTTCGGTAGCCTATAACACCTAGGGCCACCAGATTCGGCATTCAGTTTGCTGGTGCACTATAAAGATAATTCCATCAAAGTTTTTTGAATACCACGCCTCCTTAGCCCTTAATTAGCACAAAATCATAATGCCTTTAACTCACGGATTTGTTAATGTATAGTTTTGTAACTTTACATATGTATGTGTGGAGACAAACAATATTAAACGATCCTGAAATTGCATCAAATTCGGACTATAATTAAAAAAATTGGTCATACCACGAAAATCGTTACTTTCAAGACATAGCCACGTTCATTGCACTGAGCTCTGCTACAGCACAGTTTTAATGTTTGTTATCTTTCTTGACTATAGTCCAACTTTGTTGCAATTTTCAGGATCGTTTGATATTATTTGTCTCCACGTATACGCTAAGTTTCAATTAAGTTGTACTTTATTTGGGCAAAGAGGGCGTGGCATCCAACAAATTTTGATGGCATTGTATTTATATTTCATTTAGAAACCTGCATGCCAAAATTGGTGTTCCTAGGTGCCGAAGTTACTGAGATATTCGCCAAAAACATGTGTTTTGTTACGAGTTATGTCTGGTTTTACGCTTATTGTGGGCGAATGGGGCGTGGAATCAAAAAAAGGAAACAAACTTGTATTGACTGACTAAATATGTGGTCGATACTGACCAAGTTTAAACATGTAGCTATTGCCATTTCTGAGATCCTTTCGTTCATACGTACAGACAGACGACAGACGGACATGGCTAAATCAACTCGGCTATTGATACTGATCAAAAATATATATACTTTATGGGGTCTACCAGGCCTCCTTCTACCTGATACATACAAATCGCCTCTGACAAACCCAATAATATAACCCTCAGAAGGTATAAAAATGAAAAAGATTGTGCTTAAGAACTTGATATGCATGGGTGTTGTATAAGAATGTTTAATATCTGGATTATAGATGTTACAAAAGTTTTAAATTAAATAGACGATGACTAATTAATTGTTCACAGTGTTTCACGAATAAATCGAAAAGTTTACCCTAGAATTTCGTATAAAATGCAGCCTTTTGAATGATTTAAGTATATAACCATATACAAGATGAACTATTGGTATTGTCTTGCTCTACTGATTGCAATTATGCATAACCACATTCCTCCCGGTCCTGTAATGACCTATACTCCGCCCACCAGGCCACCAAGACGTGGATAAAAAGTAAACTAAATATCTTTTAGTACATTCAACAGTTCATCAATGAAAATATATATCAGCATATTGAATGTTTGCTTTTTATTCAAATTAAATTTGTTCTCAAGTAGTAGCAAAAGGACACTATGGTGTCTATTGGTGTACAACATACATAATACAGCTTCCACATTTGGTTAGTAACTTAGCTAGCCAAGAATACCATTTGTCATCTCTTTCTGAGTAAACGAGACAGCTATATTATGCTTAGTTACAATTGTACCCACTCGGTTTTGGTCTTTAATACTGTATCGAGGTATATTAATCGTTAAGAAATTTTAAAAAATAGAAATTCTTTATTTGCTATAATAACTAGTATGAACGGCTACAGTCGAGCGAGCCGACTGTAATATACTACAACGTATTCAAGAGCAAAATCAAGTACTCAATGTGAAATGTCTCATAAACTAATAAGCCAAACATTGTAATAACCTATTTATTAGAAAAGGCGCAGTATTCCCAACATATTAAATTTTGTAAGTACGATTGCTTATACTGTAGTTGATCAATTCCAACCAAAACTGCTCAGAATATTAAAAAAAACAAGAAAGAACATGTCAGTCGGGCATGCCGACCGTGTAATACCCTCTAAGCTTCGTTTCCAATTAAATGAGTTCAAATTGGAATAGCTGCTGCAAGAACTTAACCTGCACACATATTTGTGCGTCTGTCTCGCTCGCACGTTTTTCGTTTTCGTTGCTTGTGTGCACAGTTCAGTGCAATGCACATGGCTATGCCTTGCTTGAAAATAACGATTTTCGTTGTATGACAATTTTTTTTAATTATAGTCAGAGTTTTGATGAAATTTTCACAATCGTTTGATATTTTTTGTCTGGATGTATATGCTAAGTTACAAAACTATACGTAAAGAAATAAGTGAGCCAGCTGCGTTCAAAGGTACAATGCAATTGTGCTTTAACTGGGCGAAGGGGGCGTGGCATCCAAAAAATTTTAATGACATTATCTTTATATTGCGTTTAGCAACCTGCATGCCAAAATCGGTATCCCTAGGTGTTATAGTTACCGAGATATTAGCCAAAAACATGTATTTTTTCCGAGGTATGTCTGGTTTTTCGCTTATTGTGGGCGAATGGGGCGTGGCATCAAAAAAAGGAAACAAACTTGTATTGACTGACTAAATATGTGGTCGATACTGACCAAGTTTGAACTTGTAGCTCATACCATCTCTGAGATCTGTTTGTTCATACGGGCAGACGCACAGACGGAGATGGCTATATCGACTCGGCTGTTGATGCTGATCAAGAATATATATACTTTATGGGGTATTCTTCTGACAAACCCAATATACCACTCAGAGGGTATAAAAATATGTTTGCAACTACTGTGAAAGTTTTGTTGGAGACCTTAACAGACAAAAAAGTTTCTCATACTAAATACATGTCTTGGCTCTGATGTTTGTAAGATTTCTTATATATGGTAGGTACGGGATATAGTTGTCCGATCCGAACAAAAGTTGGTCAGTGTTTAGATAATTTTACAATACACATACCCTGTGAAATTAGTTCAGTTATCTTGAAAAAAGTTAGAGAAAAAGAAAAATTTAATACATTTTTTAATTTTCAACATATAGAAAACATATGATATAGTTATTCGATTCCAACCAAAATCGGTCGGTATGTGTATATTACTACCCTACACGCTCTGTGTGAGCTTCATTGCAATATCTTAAAAGACAACAATTATTAAGGGCAAAATACGTTTTCAAACTTTTATGATATGGCGGCTATATAGTTGTCCGAACCGCACCAAAGTCGGTCAAGATACGTTAAGTGGTACCATGCAAACACTGTGAAAATTTCGTTCAGATATCTTCAATACTTTTCGAGTTATAGAAATTGCATTTTCGTTTTTCACGATATGCGGGGGTGGTGGGGGGCGTGGCAAAAATCCAAAATAAACTTATACTGCTTGCAGAATAGACGGATATACATACCAAGTTTGGTGACTGTAGCTCTTAAAGCCGAGATCTATATTTTCATACAGACGGACGGACAGTCGGACATGGCTATATCGACTCGGGTGTTGATGCTAATCAAGAATATATATATACTTTATGGGATCTGCCAGACTTCCTTCTGCCGTATAGTATAAAATTGTGTTTCATATATACCCCCTGAGGGATAAAACAAACAAAAGGATGCGTGTCAGTCCCCATAAAGTATATATATTCTTGTTCAGCATCAACAGCCGAGATGATTTAGCCATGTCCATCTGTCCGTCCGTCTTTATGAAAACCTAGATCTCGGAGACTCCAAGAGCTACAGCCACCAAACTTGGTATGTATATCCGTCTATGCTGCAAGCAGAACAAGTTTATTTTGGATTTCAACCACGCACTTTTGAGCTCATTGTTGTCCGACATTTTTTGCACGATACACTGAATAAGTAGAGTTATGATTTTTATTGCTATCCTTGAATAATATTTTACAATTCAATGCACAATAAAGCATTAACTGAATGCATTCAATCATTATTACAAATCAATTTGTTAATAAATGATTGACTGATTTCATTTTGATTTCTGACAATTTGTTACTGTAAAGACGAAAAGGGAGAAGTACGATGATTGCTGCTGAAACTGACCTCGACTAATTGGCAAAGTCAAAGGGGAACTTTTAATGGCTGGGGAGGGAAGAGAAGCAGGAGTGGTGGAATGCAATAAAAAATGGCATTCAGTTTATGTTAATCCAATAAATATTATTTGACACACACACACATGTACAGTTGGCAATTAATTATGTTTGGCAAACATTTTCGTATTTGTTCCTTGTTGTTGCTGGTTATCGTTATCGAATTGACATTTGTTGGGGGTCTCGATGCCCCAAATGTTGCCGCCACAGCAGCTTGCAACAAATTTAAAAGCTCAATTTGTCCATTTATGTCAACTTGTCACGCGAAGCAAAATAAAACGAATTAATAAAAGAACTGAGGCAGCAAAAGGATGTGGTAGCGTGGCAAGTGCCAAGTGGCAAGTGGAGAGAGTGGCGCAACTAAACGCGTAAAATATATTCAGCAATTGTTGCCACTGTTCCGGCTGCCGTTGCTGCTGCAGATACAAAGATACTTTAGTGGCAAGATACGGATACACCATCATTCATCGCTTATGTTTCACCACATCCGTTCGTGCTGCTGTTGTTGTTGCACAGCACTTTCTATTGCTTCTTTTGGCTGCTGGTTGCCACCTCCTTGTTGTGTTGTCCTTGCTGTCCTTGTTGGCGGCATCGTTGCAAACAAATGGCAAAAACTGTCGCTCATTCGCATAAATCCTGACGAATGATTTCAACGCGCGACCAAAAGCGTGAATGGTGTGAGAACAAGTGGGCAGAGTGGTCTGAGTGGGCGGAGTGGGCGTGTCAACGCGCAGAACGCACAACAAAAGCAATTATATGTGCGAATCATTTTACGAGCCAGCGGAAAAAGAAAACAGAAACCAAACAACAGACAACAGACAAACAGGAACTGCGCTGCTGCGACTGCCAGCATGGCATCCTTTTTAGATATTCCCAACACAGACCCACCTCTTCCCTGCACTAGCCCCTACCAATCATGTGCTGAAATCTGCCAAATAGAAAAAGAAAATAGAAGTAAAACAATGGCCATGACAACTGCAACAGCGGCAATCAACAGCCAGCAAGCAAGCAAAGACGTGGCAACAACAATTTCAAATGCCAAAGAAATTGCCAACTCAATGAAAGCGACAAGAAAGTAAAATTTCCCCCAAAAAAAGAAAGAAATACCACCCCTATCATCCCATACCAAAATCATTCTCATTCCTTTCGATCTCAGCACCACCCCATAAAGTCCCAGCGTTAAATCAGCACTTGAAAAACGCACACGACCAAAATCAAACGATTGTCAATGCGAAAATAAATCGCATTCCTTCATTTTAGCAATGCCCTCCCCCTCCGCCTTCTTCTGCCATCACACAACTCACATTTATACCCCAAGGACGACAGCTGCCATAAAAACTTTAGTTCAGCATCGTTGATAAAACGTGCGTCAATTTTTTATACTTACTTTGAAAAGTCTAAACGACTTCACGTTGCTTTAATCAAGACCAGTCAAATCGACAGCAGCTCAAACTTAATTTCCACTCCTCAATTTGAATCAAATAAAATAAGTTACCATTTCGAAAAGATATAGTTTGTCAATAGGAAAATATTTGAATACTAAAACTTTAGTCTACTTTAGTCAAATTCATTGGTAAAAGTGAATTATAATTGAATGAGACATTAAAAGCACAAAACTAAAGAAGAGAGAAGAGTGTGACTACGTATATCCAACAGATTGTTCTTATGATAGCTATTTGATATATTAGTTTGATCTGTATGCATCTTCTTTAGCACATTTGCTACTGAATGTGTTAAATTTGCTTGAAATGTCATCTGTATGATAGTGATCCGATCTAAACTGTTTTGGCACATGAACTGCGAGCAAAGGTAATACGTCTCTGCTCCAAATTTTATCAGAATTGCTTTAAAACTTAAAGACTCGTTGACGGGCATGACTTTATTGACTGAGCTATACTTTATGGGGTATGGACAGCTTCCTTCAATGCGTTACAAAAAAAAAGCGTTATACCCGCTGCAATGTAAATAGCATAAGAAATTATTTTGTTCCGAGAGTTCTTAGTTGTGACTTTTTATTAACATTTCAAGGCAAGTATCAATGCAGCCTAACATAGTTATGTTAATGTACATGGTTTAGTGTAAGCTATGTTTAACGCGTAGTGCTAAATGTATAACAGAAATGACCATATACATACATATATATTACACATATAAGCTTATAATATATAAATATATTACACTTAATTTAGTTAATAAATAAATAAATCTTAATTCACAAAAGTAATTTTTATGTCTTCAATGAAAAGCATTATTTCTCTCTTTAAAATAATTTTTTTACATATATTTTAAATATATTTTATCGACGGACAACGAAGCATGACAATATTTTTTATGTAATTGAGTTTTAAAATATTTATAGTTTGTTTATAAATAAACTAACCGCAAACTTTTTAATATTAATTTTATAGTCGAAATAAATGATGTCACAGAGTAATTTCAAACTAACGGCAAAAGTTTTTAAGACCCAGCAGAGAAGGTGATTATAATTAGCAAATTCTAATCCACTCAAGCCATATACTTGAACTGAGATTTGTCTGGGTTTTATTATTAAAATTTAGCATTAAATGGTTAACAAAAAAAAAAAACCAAAGGAATATTCACAATATTCCCAGACTTGTATGGATTTATAATGATGTGGTTGGCTAGCAGCAAATGTGTTGAATATTAATGCATTTTAGCTAGACATAAATGTGAAGCAGAAGCTGAATCCGAGACGAAAGCTAATACCAATTTCAATAGATATCTTGGGATAAAGCAGAAATCAGCCAAACTCTGGAATTTGAGTTATTTTTTGCTTGCTTTTGCTTAACAGAGTGCAGACAAGTTGAGACGCAGAGACGTGGCATAAAAACGAAAGCCCAAACCAAAGGCTGCAGCATGTGGCGTATACTTAATGTCAGAAAAACACACACAGCGAGTAAGGGGTAGAAAGAAAGAGAGAGAGATACAAATAAACGTCATCATAACAGGCCTGGCACAAACAGCCAAACGGCCTTCCAAATCGTTATTTATGTATGGAAACGTGCCAGGCAGGTTTTTCATAGCACAGCAGCGCAGAGCACAGGATATGTCCTCCTTTTTTCACCTTCCTACGCTTTTCCCACTTCTGCTCTACTTGACTGTCTCGCGTCTGCAGACAACGGCATCCATTGGCCTTCTTTTCCCGGGATTTTCACAGTTTATGTGAGCTGCTGAACTGTTGTGCTGTTGTTGAGTTGCCTCGGCTTCAGTTGCTGTTGCTGCTACTGCTGCTCTGGTGTTGCCTGTTGTGATTTTCTCCAGATTTCCTCTAAGCTATTGTTGTTTGTTTTTCCTCTTTTTCTTGCACTTCACTTCAGCACTCAGACCCAAAGCACCGAGTTCCGAACTCCGAGCTCCGTGCTCTCAAACGATGTACGTTAAGTGACGCCAACTTTTACGTGAGCCTGAATTATTAATACACGTTAAAAGGCACCGCCAATTGTTGGCGCCTGGACACCATCTTTCTCATTGTATCCCCCACCACCATCACCACCCGTTCCCTCTAGCTACTGACTTTTCCATTTTCCTGCTTGACTTGTCCATATTCTTTTTCCTCTGCTCGTCTGTGGTGTCTGCATCATAGTTGAGTTGATGTTTTATGTGCTAAGTAGTTGGTAAGTCACCTGCGACAAGTTGGATGAAAACATATTTTTCGCCCACAACCGTTTGCTGCACTGAAATTTAAGATGTGTTTATTTAAAGGAATATCCATAAATTCAACATGCTAATAAATAATAAGCAAAAGTTATTTAACAGCTAGTTTGCAATAAGTTGAACTTGTGTGTAATAAGTTTGTTAGACAGAAAAGTTACTCTAAAATTTATCATTTATTTCAGTTTAAGTTGTGCAATTTTATGTACTTTTTATTTGATATATTTATACAAATTCTCGCCTACAATTAACATGAAAGCAAACAATAGTCTGACGTCACTGTCAAACTGCATAAAATTGTGTCAAATTGTTATAATCATATCTATTGCATCTATTTTTTGATCGCTATGCTACTTTTAGAACATGTTTGCACAAAAAGCTAAATACATTTGTAAAATATTTCCAATTTCTAAGCTAGACTGCTTAAGTAAGCTTGATAAAACTAAAGATCAAATAGATAAATACTTAGTATAAATATTATGAAAATTCTGAAATTATAATTGTTTAGTTCTTTATACCTTTTTGTTTAGAATCGTTTCTCTTTCTTCTGGTTCTGGCTCAAAGATCGATTTTATAAAAGCTTCAGTTCATGTGACAGTTCCGAAACTCAGAAATATCCAAGCCGATATATAAATATTCGGTTCAAAATCCGCCTTGATTTTAAATATATGTTATGACTTATAGAAATTGAATTAATTTTCATATTTGTTTATAAATTGTCTTCAATACACATCATTAATATCAATCACTTTACGAATTTCAACACAATCTTTCGCACTTAATAGAGTCACAATCTCGCTTAGTTTTCAGTTGTTTATTTCTACCCTGTGAGATACCTGTAGAGACGAGCTTCTGATAATTGACAACGGCATTCGAGTGCACTTTAAACAAAAGCCCGGAACTACAGGGTAGGTCACGGGAGCGTTTCTGATATACAATACAATATAGTATCGATATATTGTATACTGCACTACACAACACCTGGTCACGTGCCAGAGGCAGGCATAAAACAAAGCACTCCAAGTTGCAAATTATTGCCAGAAAAAAAGCAGTTGATTTTTTTGCTTTGGTTTGGGTTTACACTGCGTATACGTAATCGCTCTGCGGTTGCTCTGTAACCATTTCTGCTACTTTATTTGCTGGTAGTTTCGGTTTTGTTTTTTTTTTTTTTTTTTTTTTGGTAGTAAGTAGATAAATGCCACGCAAAAACACAGGCAACCGGGGTAACAATAACAACTGCCATAAATATGCAGTAAACTTTTGTTTTGTTGTATCCAGTATATCTGCCTGAAGCTGAAACGCTGGAAATTTCGAAAGTAAAATAACAATTTGGAAAAAACAAGACAAACTTTCGATGGGTTGGAAAAAAGGAGTGGGAAAAAAAACCAAAACAAAAACGCATCCAAATACTTGCCACAAAACTTTGTCCATTGCCAAAGTGAAATTGCGACAAGCAAGCAGATGTCCTGCTGGGCCAAGTCCTTCCTACCTTCAGACTCCCTCCTGTACTCATGTGCATACACAAGTACACTCTCTAGCAGAGCTGGTCCGTTCGGAACGCATTTAATATTAAAATTGTATGCATTCTTAACTGAGTTCCGGAAATGGTGCGGTGTTTTGCTGCTTGTTTCTGAAAAGGTTTATAAACTGAAATCATAATTGGTAAATATAAATCTACAATATGTACCTACAATATATATGTAACTACATGCATATATAAAGCACATAATACTTATTTGCACTGAGCGCAAACAAATTGCATTCACAAATGTGCAATTAAAATGAGAATGAACTTGTTATTTATGGTCCATGCATGGAAAACTAACCATATATTATTGGCATCTACAACACTAGAGTGCTAGAGCCTCTCACTATAGTCTATCCACATTTACATTTACATTGACATCGGCATCCTCATCCGTATCCGCAATTCCATTCACATCCGTATTCACATTCGCATTCGTGTCCTTGCCACATGCAGCACCCAGCTGCAACATTTAAGCTTTGCATTATAATCTGTAAAATACAGCAAAATTTTGTTTATTTATGACACTTGCAAATGTGCGTAATGAGATTTTCTTAAACGCATCGAATCACACACAAAAAAGAGGAAATGTAAACCACATAGTAAATATTCAGGCTTAAACTTTGACCTCATTACAAATTAACAAAGCTGAAAATGTGTTGCCTTTGTTATCATTTTCATGTAACAATATATAAAGTGTAAGCAAAATAAATGGAATGATTATTCTATACAAACCTAGCAGACCGATTCCTAACACGAAAGCAGATTAATTTTTAATTTTGTTCATGTAAAATTTCTAGAGTGCCCACAACACTTGTTATATTTAACGAAATTAACAAAAAGGTAGATATGAATATATTTCAATTTTAATTTCAACTTTTTAAAATCGTGTCACTTGTTGTTCGAAAACAATTACTTGTATTGCCAATATAGACAGTTCCTTTTTTAGCTATTCAAAATGTTTGGTTTATAGAAAAAACCAAAACCAGTGACTAATGATTATATTTCTAAGTGGAAAATGTTATATTTGAAATTTGAGCGTTAATTTAATAATAATAATTGCTTACCCCAATATGATTTAACAGATCACGTTGTAATATTTATATATTTCAAAGACAGTTTGTTGTACTAAATGGTTATTGCGATTATTGTTTGTATGGCAGCTAAAATACGCTTTTCTCATATTTTCAACCGATTGTTCCGATGGCAGCAATATGATAAAGTGTTCGAGCCTGGATGCAATTGACATAGCATATGGGGAATAATAACAAATGCATATGATTTAGTGATCCGATAGTTGAGTTGCTCATAAAATAAGGTACTTAATGCTTATTGCTCGAAAAACACAAAAGTTTTCATACTAACCATCTAATTGTCTATAGAAACAGTCAGCTATAAGGTACAGTGGTCCGATCTGTATAAAATTCAGTTTGCTCATGTGATTTAATGCTAAACGCATATTGACAAACACAATACACCCTCTGCAAGGGTATAAAAATCTTAAACTAATCTGTACTTGTTTCAGGAATTGAGTAAGTGTAAATTAGATAGGTCTATAGAAATATTAGATTCTATGTAAAAACTAAAAGTTAAAGTAACAAAAGTTAAATTAAATTAGATTGATAAAACCCTTTTAAACGGTTTGACACTTTGCTTATACTTTTACTTTGATTTCTTAGAAGTTAAAGCAAAATCTAATAAATTTAATATTTCTAGTTTAAGATAAAGCAAAACTTGTGCTGTTAGTTTGAACTTTTCTTCGATAACTTGTAAATAAAGATATGAAATTTTTTTATAAATTAAATTACTTTTTAAGTTACAAACTCTTTGTATTATTATTTTATAGAAATATTATAGCTTATTCAGTGACTTTCTCAGTTGACGAAAATTGCTATAGTAATTGTTGAAAGATAATAATGTTGAAAACTTACAGCTGAAGTAAGAAAAGTATAATAAAGTAAGCTAAATTAAGCTATTTTAAACGGTTAAAGAATTATTTTGAAGAAGAAGTCAAAGCCAAATAAAATTAATTTATTTTATTAATATTTCTTTAATAACTTTTATGTGTTTTATATATTGAGTATTTTGAATATTTTCTCAGCTAGGAATCCAACAATTAATTGTTTTTTTATAAAAGGTATAAATGGTATTACTATTTAAGTTTCAAGCACTGTGTTTCATTTTAAATCATTTAAATATTAAATATTTTTGCTTGGAGATACGTGCTTAAATTAAGTATTCCATTTAAATTTCAATGTATTAAACTAATGTCATCGTTTAAAAAGTTTGTTTTAAAATTGTTTATTTATTTAATAAATATCTTATTTTATTATTGTTGTTAGAATAAAACTTTAACGTTATTTATATAAGGTAGAATAAACTTTAATAACATTTGGCAAACGGACATATTTATTAAGAGAAAACAGCTGGATTTTAGTTTTAGTGAGAATCAAGCTGGTTCAAGACCGAACTGAGTTTTTCTCGTTGTGCAATTTGTAATAAACTTAGAAATTCCAAATTTTATGCTCACTTTTAGCTTCATGATCCTACTGCTCCTCGACCTGTTCTTTAATTCATAGAATCCTTTGCACACCTGTGTTAATAATTTGTATAAACTTAATTGGAACTTTTATCTGTGCAGATTGTGACTGTCATTTTAGTGTGTGGAGTCTGTTGGCAATTCGCTGTCGGCTCTTGGCCAACTGCAATACGAGCTGTACATAAATTGGGCAAGTCATGTGGACAAGGATAAGAAAATGGAAAAGAGAAGATGCAGAAGAAGCAGAGCAAGTAAAGGGGGAGGAGTAAAGAAGAAAAACAGATATGCAGTGAGTGTGCAACGTAAACTTTAATTAAATTAGTCCAACAATTTATCATGGCTTGGCAATCGCTTAAAAAGGCCAGAAATGCTTAAAAGGCATGTTCTGGCTGGCATCCCGAGCATGTTCTGGCCCATGTTCTGGCCATATACTGTCCATGTTGCAGCCTTATAGAGGAATTAAAAGGTCTGGCCAAAAAGCGCTACAGTTTTTCTGCTCGCTGCGCCAGAAGGTCATTCGCTGTGAGTTATGGGCCAAAAGGCACTACCATTGCCACTGCCACTTCCACTTGCCTCTTGCCACTTCCACTGCTGGCCACGTACTCTAATGGGCTGCATAAAAAGGCCAACAGTGGTAAGAGCTGGCCAAAAATCGCTGCAATGCCAAAAATTCTAAATGAAAAGCCAACCAGCAAAAATTGTAAAAATTATTTTCGTTTTTGGGCCACAAAAAAAATTGAGAAAAAAAAGGGGAAAATGAAAAAGCAAAAGAAAAGTAAAAGAAAAAGGCCTGCGCGTCATTTGTTTTCAATTTGTGCGCTGCGCATTTGATGTTTGCCACTGCCACGCCCCCAGCTCATTCGCAGGCAGCATACTAGTAAATTTGGAAATGGCAGGATCTGGGCCAGCTGGAAAGGGAGAGGGGGGGTAGGTGGTCTGTGTTGAAAAGATCTAGTTGGCTTCCGCCAGCTCGTATTTTCACTTAGCCAACGACTGTGGCAGAAGTAGAAGAAGAAGAAGAAGAAGCTGCAACAGCGGAAGGCGACTGTAAAACTCACGCCTTGAGGTTTGGCTAAGAGGACCACGCGGAGTGATTCCGAGCTGCAGGATGCACCGGATGCACAAGTAATTTTCAGCTGCCACACAGCCGCTCGCTGTGCCACAGTTTGCAACCATTTTTATGTGCTGTAGATGCGGGCGTGTGCGTGTGTATGTGTGTGTGTGTGTGTGTTAACTTAAACATAAATTCACAGCGGCCATGGCCAACTTTACTTTTCCGCTGTCGCTGTTGTCGAGAAATGCACATAAATTTGGTTTAAATTAAACAAGCATAATTGCATGCCATACAGATACAGATACACAACTGCAGAAACAGATACAGATACAGATGCAGATACAAACATATACACTGCGACAAATACAGCTACAAAATGCAGCTGCGCCAGTTGCAGTCACATACTCAATTATGAATTAGCATTCATTCAAAGGGTAATTAAAATCTCCATCTAACCATCGGAGCAACAGTCGAGAGCATTCAGATAAATTCAACCGATTGCAACGGCCACGACCCATTAGCCATATCTCTACCACTATAAGTACTGACCTGTCCGTCTACGCACTCGCTGCATTTATGCAAATGGTCATTCCGAATACGATACACGAGTACACGAGTTTACCAGAACGAGTTTATATTTTCAATGCGAACATTAATGCAAAGCGACATACTGCAAAGTGCATTAAAGATTTAATTAGTTCGCGTACCAAATGCAGTTGTAATATCTGCACAAAATTGTAGTATTCCTG
Source organism: Drosophila tripunctata (assembly GCA_035047385.1). NCBI lineage: Eukaryota > Metazoa > Arthropoda > Insecta > Diptera > Drosophilidae > Drosophila > Drosophila tripunctata. Next base: position 97,698 of record JAWNPS010000154.1, read on the forward strand.
GCCTGGCACATTCAATATGCCTTAAAATAACAGAATTTCACGGTTTTTTTTTGTGCATCCTAAAAGTAAGCAATAGATTTTTTATGCGTAACAAGTGCGGAGTTCTCAGTTTAGTTAGGAACTTTCAACAGGTTAAATAAGTTTTACTATGTGTAGTATTCCTAGTCTAGCACATTTTATATTCCTTAAAATAATCATTGCTCAGCTATAACGCACGCTTCTTTGGCGGATCCTAAAAGTATGCAGCAGGTTTTTTGCTAAACTAAAGCTATGTTAGTGTCTAAAGTTTAGTTAGTAGTATTGAGTTAGCAACTTCAAAGAGTTGAAGAAAGTTTTACCATGTGCTGAAATTTAAAATAGTCAATACTTTCTTACCTCATAGGTATGCGGTCTAGCTTTTTTTCACTCCTTCACTAATGCATGCAAAACACTTCGAGTATTTTTTCCAAATATTTTGACATTATTATTTAGTATATAAATGGTTTGAAACAGTAAAATGATTATTAAATTGCAATTATATTTTAAAAGAATACATATCTTCAACATGTTAGCATTTATTTTATTATAAAATTTATAAATAGTTTAATTTAAGTTAAGCAACAACAGAAAAATTTAAAGAAAGAATAGGTATTTAAAAGAAGAAGAAAAAAAGCACTTATAAGTCATAATTTATAACTAAAATAATATAAATGCTTATCTAAAACTTCAAACCTTTTAATTTAAGTATTAAGTGATGCTAAAAAGTATGCAGCATAATTTTATGTGATACCAGTGAAGTCAAAATGAAATTTGCATAGAAGCTGTAGATTATTACTAAAGGCTAGACGCTCAGATAAACAATAAACCTGACTTATAATGTCAAAAGATTAAAGTGCTTAACTAGAAATAATTCAATTAGTGTTTTATATGCATTATAGTGCTAAATAACTAGCAAATCACTTCAATAAAAATAGTATAGCATGCTTTTTGGCATGTTCTTAAAAGTTAATTGCAAAATTTGTACAATGAAGTTGGTGCTTTTTCTTCAAATTTCGCAAACGATACAAAATGTTTTAATTTAAAAGCACTCGAAGTAACTTTACTTAGGTCTATATCATAATTGTTTGCGTTAAACCGACAACAACTTGCTCTGGCTTATACATATATATTCTTTGTGGGTCTGGCTGGATATTGAGCTATCAATAAGCTGCAGATAGGCGCTGCCACGCCCAACGTAAATGCTACAGTCGAGCGCATAAAGTGGTAACAAGGCTAGCAGAAGTGAGGGGGGAGAAATTGAGAGGATGTTGGAATAAAATAAAATGAACGAAAATTATATGCAAATTGTATGCTATAGCTTGAGGGGGTTTGCCGAACGACTAGAACGACAAGAAGCAAAAATGGAAAGTCCAGACACACCTCTAACCCCATGTCCAAATACCAGTTGACTCGCCCCTTGCTCTCCTCAATCGTACGCACGCACACAGAGGCATTAGCATCAGACACAAACATAAATACACAAACATAAAAACAGACACAGACGACTCCACCTACTCCTGTTACGCCTCTTACTCCAACTGCTACTCCTACTCCTATTCCCTGGTAGAAGGACTAGCGCAGAAATACGCAATTGCAGATGCGACGATGATGCCGGCGATTGCGCCAGTTTATTTATATACGGTGCACAGTCGTGTGTATGCCGAGAGTGTAGTAAAGTAGGAAAAGGAGAAACGGGGATTGGGTTTGGGTTTGGGTTTGGGATTGGACTTGGATTGGGGATTGACTTGCTTGTCCCATTCCTGTCTACACTCCCTGCTCTGTCTCTACTGTTCTGACAGCAATGGCAACATTTTAATGTAGCCCAGCACACGGTCATGAATCTCACGGCATGATGCGGGCAGTTGGCAGCGTTTTGCAGACACAAAGGACACAAGGATATGGCGCATTTTGATGTTGATAGATACTACAACAGATTCAGCTACTGCCACCAGGATGTGTTCAGCGATAAAGCAAAGCGTGCGATGCATGTTATAATGAAACTCTTAAAGCAAATAATATCCCTCAAGTAATCTATCCTACATACAAACATATATACGAGTACACACTATATATGTACATATACTAAAGAGCTAACTAGAATGTCTTGTGCTGTGTGTGAACGCGAATATAATACAAGTACAGTAGCATATCACAGAGACATTCATTACACAGCAGATTTTCTTAGATTTTCTCTAGATAAATTGCATATCATTTGGCATCGGATTCCCTTTGCCTTAAATCTCTTAGAGCGCAGGAGCGCAGCTAGTTGGCGCCACAATCACCAACACAATCACAATCTATACTTAATTCGCCACTCTGGCAAAACATTTTTGATCATAATGGACATTATTTTTGATTTATGTGTCACACCAAAATGTCCACCGAAAAGAAAATTAATTTGCTAAGTGCAAAACTGTTTCAAAGCTTTCTTTTTTTTTTTTAGTTTTGCTTAAAGCAAATAAATGGAAATAAGTGTATACGCAATGCATTAGAATCAACAAAAATTATGAAATATGAATATGACATAGCATTTTTAATTGCTTAAAATTGTTAGATTTATAAGCAAAAAACTTGGTTTACTTTTCAGCTCATGCTATGATTCAGTATTTGATTTCTTTAATAGTTATATATAAGAAACTAACATTTATGCGAAATTAAATGCAACAATCTTCAAGATTTTGTAACATTTTTGAATATATAACAATATAGTTTTTAGTTTTATAAGTAATTCACATCTATGTATATATTATTTGGATATTATGCTCATATATTTCCCAGTCGAAAAACATCTTAAAATAATATTTTAGCCTCTGTTGAGCCACATTAATAGTTAAAAACGTTCTAGCCAAGGTGTAAAAATAAGGCCGCGAATTCTTAGCAACTGTTCACAGTCTGGACAAATACGTTAACTGCGTTTATTTATTTCTTCAAATTTTAAACCACTTACAAGATGAGAATACGTCACCTCAAGCTGTATTAATATAGACGACGTATACCAGTACGGTGAGATCTTTAAATACATTTTTGTAAAAAAATAAGTATCCTCAGTTAGCGAAGTTGCTTTTGAAATGTCAAAATACGAACACAGAACAATTCCTAGGAATACGTCACCTTATAAGAGAGTTTGTGTTTGCTATATTAATACACCTTGGTTTTGACATTTGTCATACAAGATAAGTACCCCATTGTCGTTGTGTCTTTAAAATTACATTACAAAAATCTCGGAAAATCTACAACGAACTGTTCACGCTCAGTTTTATCAACTGTTTGCAGTTTCATGAACAGTGACGTCACACTTTAGTCTAGCTGTTATAAGAATAGGAATATTGCATATTTCAGTATGCTTAAAAACTGTAATTTTCTAAGCACTAAAGCAGTTTACTATCGCTAAAACTGTAGTATACCTTAAGAAAACTGCATAACTTTAAGAAAATACAGAATAGTCTACAAATATTGTCACCATATAGTTGTAGTATGAACATCTATGTATGATGTAAATGTTTATCGAGTTCTTGAAAAGTAATTGCAGCTCATTAGGAGCACATTTCAAGAATGTTTGTTCGATGGCAAGGACTCTAAAGTGGCAAAGTCGCTGTTAAATTGCACTCAAAACATTTGTGTTGAGAGAACCTCATTCATATTTGTATGTTTATTTGGTAAATGTTTAGTGTGAATTGCAGTAGTGTCACATTCCTTGGGATCCTTTGCTCCTTTGGTGGCGAAACGCATTACGCAGTACACAAAAATGGCGGTTGCACAAAACTTCCGCAGTTGCCACAGGAAAAAAGACGAAAGAATAAAGAAATGGGCAACACCGCAGGACAGAAACTCAAACCGAACCAACTTCCGTTGCACGTCAGCAACAGGGATGGAGGCATACGAAGGGAGCGGGACGGTAGGTTATGGCAAGTAAAATGCGCACAGTGCGAAACTCTTAACATGCAAATGCGTTGGCATCGTGGCATTTCCACAACTCTATTCCCCCCCTCCCCCTGACCCACACCCACCGCACAGCAACTACCAAATTTTTATTTCTCTTTTAATTTGGCACAAAAGGAAAAAAATGCCAAAAATAAAAAAAAGGGCGAACGTGATATCGAGGCAGCTGTGGCAGATAAGAGCGCCCAGTTGTGCGGCAAGTGCCACGCCCATTTGGCCATCAAGGAAAAGTTTTAATTTCAGTTGGTGCACAATTTTTACGGCCTTTCCACTCCGCCTCTTCCCTCATTCACCATCAAACTATGTCGCATGCATCTGCATTTTAATTGCAAATGGAAACAGTTATCTAAATTGGTTAAAATATTAAAACGATACGATACATGGCGGTTTTTACACTCGCCAACAATCTGTAATGGCAAATTGCTGTGGACGTTTGGCTATAGCTATGTATATCCGTATCTATAGCTAAAGCCAAGTTATTGGCACCAGCTGCGACACAGCCAAAAAATACACATTCTTCAATTGACAGATAAATGGACGAGCACATACCCTAGAACACTTTAAGTGTCGAGAAGAATTCAGTATTTAATTCTAGTTATCAATATGAACATATCTTAAATAAAGCTGGTTTAAATATTTGAGTTTTAGTTTGCTGTTGCATCTGCTTTGGGATTAAATTTAATTTAAAGTAAACATTTTTGATGATTTCTTAACATATAAGCCTATAATTTGTTGTTTAGTTATATATTTTTGCAAAGACTTTTTAAACAATATTCTAAAATAAAACAAACATATACACATTTCTGACTAAACAAAATATATATTTTATTTAATAATTTTTTCTGCATAAGAACATCAGCACTAAGATAGCTTTAAAACTGAGAGACTAGTTTGAATAAAAAGAAACGCACAGAAGATCAGACGGACAGACAGAGCGACACTGATATCGACTCGACTATATCGGCTATTGAGGCTGATCAAGAGTGTACATACTTTACAGGGTCAAAAACAATATACCCCTTTCTAAGGTATAAATAAATCTAATTAAAGAAAAAATAGAATTGCCTTTAGTTTAATAAACTGTCGAGTTTGTATCTAGTTAAGAAAGTATTTCAGACGAAGTATGCTTATGGCCTCGGAAATGCCTCTATCTGTCCAAAAAACAGATTTTCATGCATTTCTGATATTAAGAAGGAAATTATGATCGAGTTATTCAAATAAATATACTGATTATCTTTGTAAGATTTCAGTAGTTTAATCAAATATTATAGATATATTTCTCCATTAAAGTAAGGAGTTGCCAAAAATTATGTTAGATTATCTTCCACATCTTTTGTAATGATTGAAAATTTATAATAAACTTTTATTGTCAAATTTACAAAAGGCTTTGCTATTATTTGCATATAGTGATCATACATACTAGACTGGGCTTTAGGAGTGTAATAAACACATTAGGGCTTTCAAATTAGATGGGGGTATATTTTGCGAATTACTTTTTGGTTTCTTGCCAAACAAATTTTGAACAAGTCACGGCATTCTTAAGCTTTTCCCCAAGCTGCAAGTGGCATTGCAACGTCCCTTAAAAATGCCAAAAAAAACAAAAAGCAAAGAAGAAAAATTAAAAAGTGCTAAACAAAGTTTTCAGTGTTATAGAGTATGGGAAACAGACAGGATGTGAATGCAAATCTGTTGTGCTGTGACTGTGACTGCTGCTGCGGCTGTCCTTTTGTTTGCCAATCGCCAGGACAATTAGTTAAATTTATTATTTGAGCACGCACCACAACCGCAGTAGCAGCAGCAAAAGCAGCAGCAACAGTGGATGCCAAATTCGTAATCCAAACCGAACCCAAAACCCAATCTCATTCCAGAAACAATGTGTCAGCGACAAAACAGTTTCCATTTGTCTACTCTCGCAAAGGGATTAATGACAAGCAGCAGCAGCAGCAGCAGCCAACCGAGCGACCCCCCGAGACACTCACAACTTGGCCAGGGTATGCATAAAAGCTCCCTCATACCATACCCTACTCCCTTCCACTTTCCCTACTACGCATCTGCAAATATTTGGCTTTAAGGATACGCACGAGGCGAATTTGTTTGCATGCCTCCCATCGCATTAAATACAATTTTTAAATTATTATTTATTGATGCAACGCAATTTGCATTATACGATTATTTTTTTCGATTTTGTTTTTTCCAACCGGAACTTTTGGTATTTTTTCTCCTGCCTTCTGACTGCATTTGACTATTAATTGTGCATCATAAATCAACGGCAAGACTTCAATTAATGTTCCACTAGTCCCATCGATAATTCATTACTAATTTATCTTAACCGACACACACACACACACTATCATAGAGATAGAAGCAAGTGTGCATTAATTACAATGCAATTACTTATACACACATTGCCATTATATATATATACTATTTATATATATATATAGTTCTACATATGTATGACCATAATTAGCTGCCCACACTGCTTGTGTATATGTATCAGTGTTCTTGTGTGTGTGTGGGAGGTGGGCGTGGCAATTAACATTCACATGTGCTGCTTATCAGAGCATATCATAAGAGCTATTAACAAAAAGATAGTTACCAACTAGCCATAAGCGTGAAGTCTAAAAAGGAGATTTATATAGAGGAATAAGGGAACATATAGGTAAGTATTGTATGTAAATTATGACAATATATAAATATGAACGACTAATCTTATTTTGTTAACTACATAGATGAAGGAAATTTAAATATTTAAAACCCATATATTTAAGCTGACTGCTACAAATCATTTAAATAAATTAATTCATTCTGTTTCCAACACATCTCTATTGCGATTTCTAAAATTTTACTAATTATAAATTGAGTATTTTAACTTTTGTTTTAATATTTTTATTAGAGAAATTTAAAACCAATTTAAAGTTGACAATATAGAAATTAATGAAACAAAAATAAAGTTCAAAGGTGAACCTTGGGTCTAGACGGTATAAAAACCGGTTCACGAACATAATCATATTTTTAGTTTGTGGTTCGAACCATTTAACTGAACATTTATTAAATTTTCTAAAGTTTGCGTTGATTTTAAGAGCTTTTGAAAGTAAAAACTATCTTTATTTCTATCTAAAACATATCGTTATTAACATTATTAAAACAATATTTAAAAAATGCCTATTTGTATTACTTTGACCAATAACATTGCGAATTTGTAATAAAGTTTGGTTTTATCAATATAAAATATAAGTAATTTAATTACGTTTTTGTAAAAGCTTTCCCATAGTACTTAGCATTTTGAGCCAAGTAAAAGTATTCAAAAATTCTTTAGATAAGTCCCAGCTATTTTTTGTATAAATCAGAGAAATTAACACAACCAAAATGGTTTCTATCATATAACCAACGCAGGTTATTTAAATGTATATTTAATTTTTGCTATGATATATTTAAATGATATTTTTAAATACTTAATCTTAAACGAGAAAGAAAATGTCAGTCGGGCATGCCGACCGTGTAATACCCTATAAGCTTCGTTCCCAATTAAAAGAGTTCAAATTGGAATAGCTGCTTCAAGAACCTAACATGCACACATATTTGTATGTCTGTCTCGCTCGCACGTTTTACGTTTTCCTTGCTTGTGTGCACAGCTCAGTGCAGTGCACGTGGTTATGCCTTGCTTGAATATAACGATTTTTGTTGTTTGAGAAACTTTTTTAATTATAGTCCGATTTTGATGAAATTTTCACAATCGTTTGATATTATTTGTCTGCAGGCATATACTAAGTTACTACACTATACGTTAAGAAATAAGTGAACCAGCCGCTTGCAAAATTACAACGTAATTGTGCTTTTGGTGGGCGAAGGAGGCGTGGCATCCAAAAAATTTTGATGGCATTGTCTTTATATTACATCTAGCAACTTGCATGCCAAAATTGGAGTCCCTAGGTGTTATATAAACTGAGATATTTTCCAAAAACATGTATTTTTTTTCGATGTATGTCTGGTTTTTAGCTTATTGTGGGCGAATGGGGCGTGGCATCAAAAATAGGAAACAAACTTGTATTGACTGACTAAATATGTGGTCGATACTGAATAAAACGGATATTGTAGCTCTTACCATCTCTGAGATCTGTTTGTGCATACGGACATACGGCCAGACGGACATGGCTATATCGACTAGGCTGTTGATGCTGATCAAGAATATATATACTTTATGGGGTCTGCCACGCCTTCTTCTGCCTGTTACATACTTCTGACAAACCCATTATACCCCTCAGAGGGTATAAAAAAAAATAAAAATAAGATGGAAATTGCTAAGTCTAGAACAGCATGGGTAAGCAGTGGCTCAGTTTGCACACATTAGTTTCACAGTTTCACACATAATTAAATCGGTTACTTCTTTGCATTTATTGCATTCAGATTTAGCTTATGATTATAGATCGAAGCACTTAGACAAATAAAAGATGTAAGTGGTATAAGTAGTTATGTACTATCACGATTTGAGTGACTCTGGTCGGACTTTAGAGCAATAATCAGTACGATATTGGAGTTTTCTATAGCTAAATTAATAATATACTATAAAAACTCGAACTCATAGAATCTGTTGCTCAATACACAGCTATTAAATGCTGCTGCACACGTTAAATTATAAAGCAAAAATAGCTATACAGTTGCCATTAGAAATTATTATAGTTAATTTCATTTTACAATTTTCAGATTTAACTTCACTAACATCCAAGTCTTTAAAATCAGATTTAGATTTCCAATTCACGACAACATTTATTATTAACAACATGCAGTTTCATGTGGTCTAACATTTCTTTAAAAATTTAATTTAGCAATACTTTTTTGTTAAGAAATTCTTGAAACTAGCTACTCACCCAATCAAATAAAGCTTTTAGCTGGACGCCTTTAAACTTGGACATTGTCCAGTCGATGTCGTTGACGTTATCGTTAACATTTACGTTTGGTTTATAGCGCTGACATCTGAATGGATCCGGTTTTGGCAGGCGGATCGTAAAACTCAACACGCCTTTTGTTTACAACTAGAAAATGGTGGAACAACTGATGTTGGGGCGGCAAACTGGCCGTTATCCAAAAAAAGGCGCTGGCACATCGTAAAAGCACAATAAAAACAAAACCGTAGTTGAGCCAGTTGCCCAGTTGAGCCGTAGTTTCTACGGCAGCTGCATCAATGCCGCCAGGTCCAAGTCGAATGAGCGCCAACGAGACGCGCGTCTGCATGTGGAGGCGAAGAGCAGACACGTTGCTCTCTAAACGCCGGGAAAAGCCAATTCCACCGTACACGCTTTCCACTGGAAAGTGCCGAGAGACCGAGACACAGAGAGAGAGAGAGAGAGAGCGAGAGACAGCATCCAAAGTGCAACCGTAGAGGCAAAAAGGTAAACAACGATGTGAGAAGCGCATGCGCTTTTGAGATTTAAACTGAATGCTGAGTTGAGCTAAGAAAGAAGTTCGTTGCTTTAAGGATACGTTCAGTCAGCTGCACTTTCAAGCAGACTACAGGGTATACAGCATTCACCTTGCCATTTTCTTTGACGGGGTGAAACCAGAAACTACCCCTATTTCAAGAAGAGAGACATAGAGACAGAGAGCCAAAGGATGCTGTGTGTTGAGCTAGAGTTCCAATCGACTTTTTTGGGGTGGTTGTTGCCAGAGAAACCCTAAAAATCAATAATGCCGACGTCCATGTTGGACGCGCCGTGCGGACGCGTCAGGCAGACAATGAAATGGTGAAGCCAACGATGCCGTCAACGCAACCTAAGAGCGCACGTGTTGTCCCTGTGTGTACTCCAATCCCCCGAGCAAGCAACACCCACCATATATAGAGTGTTGGGGGGGTGTGTGTGTGCGCTTAGCGGCAACAACACCAATTACAATATAGACAGACATTTAGAGCTGGATTGCATTTAGTATTATGCTCGTATGCCATGCCTAGGCAGACCCCAAAGGATGTGTATCCTGCCAGAAACCAGAAACAACAGCAAAAAATTGACTATGAAAAATTGTCGAAATGTATTTAGCAACGAGTTTCTAATGGAAACAATTAAGTCATTAGCAAGTGTTGATTTTCATGACTACCAAGCGCAACAGACAGACAGAAGAGAGAGAGTGAGAAAGAGATAGTGAGTGGGAAAGAAAGAGGAAGCAAAAACTAATGTGACAGAACATAATGGACTTGGCGCGTACGCCTGGGAGCTAGTAGAACTGTCCGCCACATGCCACACACTAAATACAACTATATACCAAAGAGTAGAGTAGTAGACTTGCTATATACTGCTGGGCCTATGAAGTAATATATATACAGCATATGTACCATAGCATACACCAAAAGAGCCACACAAAACTGCCAACGGCAGACGCTTTTCCGGACTTTCCTTTACAAATGCCTCGCATTTTTCTCAATTACATTGAACAACTTACTACTGCCAGCCTCACTAACTGTGTGTGTGTGTGTGTGTGTGTGTGTGTGTCAAGAGGTAAACTGTAGTCCATTTTTAACCATGATTGAAGAGTTAAATGTTGTGGCAGTTTTAGCAGCTTAACATAAATGACACTTAAATAATCCACACTCCGCTCTCATATGTGAACTAGCTTTAGGTGTAAAGTATATATACATATTTACAGATATGTATATATATATATATATATATATATGCATGTAGAATAGTGTAAGAGCGGTTAGACATGAAAAATTAAGAATCTTAAATGTTGTGGGCAGTTTGATTAAAGTTAATGGCTAAAAGTTGGCTTGTTTGTAAACTCCCATTTTATAATGTCTGAGGGATATATTGAGTTTGTCAAAAGTATGTAACAGGCTGAAGGAGGCGTGGCAGACTTCATATACATAGTATATATATTCTTGATCAGCATCCACAGCCCAGTCGATATAGCCAAGTCCGTCTGTCTGTCTGTCTGTCCGTATGAGCAAAAGGATCTCAGAGATGGTAAGAGCTACAAGTTCAAAGTCGGTCAGTATCGACCACATATTTAGTCAGTCAATACAAGTTTGTTTCCTTTTTTCGATGCTCCGTTCCATTTGCGCAAAATAAGCGATAAGAAAACCTAGACATACCTCGCAGTTGGAAATCTATGTCTCAAATTTCTTCAGTTTAATACCGTAAACTAATTGAGTTATACGAGCATAGCCACAGTGTTTTAGAACTGTTTAAATTTTTCTTTAAATAAACAATTTAAGTCAGATTTCAGAAAAGAGCTCTGTGCACTGCTTGTTGTTGTTGGGATAGTCAAATAGACTAATAAATCGATTTCCATTCAACCAATACTCCTACTTTACCAAGTAGAAAGGTCGCTTAAACTTCAAAAATATTAATATTTTTGTTACTTCTCTCTTTTTGTTAATTCCAAATAATTTGTTAAGTTTCTCTTGATTTGTCCGATTCCTGTAACGAAAATAGATTAGGTTCTGATTCGTTTTGGATTGCGCCTGCACAAAATTTCCAATGTGGCCATAGCAGAAGAACAAATTTTGTACGAATTTGAAAAAGGCTCACTGAAGGTTTTGTATGGGTGAAATCAAAAGCTAGTCTATAACTAATCCGTATTCGTTATTGGAATAGATTTCTATTGGAAATTAAGTAGACCAAAATCGTTGCTTTACCTAACAATCTAACAGAAAACCTTCATTAATTATTATGATGATTCAAAAGAGTATTGAAAATATAGCAGGTATGTAATGTTCCTGAAGTATATAAGTTTCATCCACGTAAGAACCATAATAATATTTTTCAGGAAGGGTATTGAAAATATAACTGGTATTATTATGATTATGTCTCTTTGGGCCTGTTTTTTCAACGAACTATTTAGTTTTCTAACTTTTAAAGTTTAAATTTAACGTATGTTTCAAAAAACCTTTAAGTTTAGAGAAAAATTAACTAGATATTAAGAAAGACCGGCCTTTTATTGCTGTGGGCGGCAGTCTACGTTATGGACGAGAAGAGAATAGTCTGGTTTGATCGCAATGAGATATCTCATTAGAAAGGTATTTTATCGGTCAAACATTTTTGAAGATATTGAATATTATGCCTCTTAAGTGACGAGCCTCAGTCATAGAATTTTGATGTACTAAATATTATATTGTCAAAATAACAAACTATTTCCTCTTAAAGTTTTATACTTGCGCTTTCGTCCCTAAATTAATAACCCCGTAAGGGGGTATATATTATTATATAAATTATTATAAGGGGTAAATCTGTAAATATATCCACATATAAAGTAGCTACATAACTTATGTTATTTGAGCACTGCACAACGTAGACCCAAAATATACACCTAAAACTCAGATAGTAATATTTGATTATATGATTAAAATCGGAAGATAATACCTGTAATAATTTAAAGTCTCACTTATTTACTCACTATGTGCATATCAGAAATAACAATCATTAAAATGATGAATTGGTAGAAAACGTAATGTGGAGTTTAGCACTTTTCTTATCTTATCTGTCTGAAAGAAAGTGTGAGTAAATACTTTCTTCAAAGAACAAACAAACAAACTGGCTTAAGTTATCTGAATTGAACAGGAAGTGAGTGGCGACGACGCGTCGTGAGTATAGTATAAGAGTAAGTATAAGACGTGTGTATATGTATATGTATATAATATGATTTTATTTATAAGATCAAAAACACGAGATCCATACATGCAAGGCAGGCATGGATAGCGTGAATCTTAAGGCACAAAGATTGGGTAGATGGGGATATGTATATATGCATGGTATAGTATATACTAAGTGAATCGAAAACAGAATCAGAATCAGAGTTAATTGAATGAATCATTAATAATAAGAAATAACTACAGACCGCATCCGAGTGGAAACAGCGGCCAGACAATTGCCGAAAAAATTAAAGTAAAGTATTCAAGTCTTGTTTAGTTGTTGTTGTTGTTGTTGTTGTTGTTGTTGTTGTTGTTATTGTTGGGTGTGTGTGGGAAAGTGCTGGTGACTACGATGAGGAGGCGGAGGGCACGGGAATAATGGTGGGGAAGAGATGCAGTCGAGCATCGTCATGTCCCAGCTTATTGGTGGCATTGCAGTAGTAATCCCCAAAGTCCTCCTCCGATACACTATCAATGCGCAACACCGACGTGGTAGTCTCCGAAGTGGATGCAGTGTAGGAGATCTCGTAGCGTCGACTGGACTGCAATTGCACTCCGTTCCGGAACCAGACAATCGTTGGAGCCGGATGTCCCTGTACGCTACACTCCAGATCCGCCGTATGCGACAGCATCTGGGCCACCTTGGGTCGCATGATGACAATGTGGGGACGGAACTCGACCTCAATGCGCACTAGACGTTTGTCCGGCTGTCCCTCTCCGTTCGTGGCAATGCAGTAGTAGCCACCGCGATCCAGGCGATGCGCTTCCTTGATCCGTAGCGTGGCATCGTTCACCACATGTCCTCCGGCTGGCATAATGGCATTGCCAACACGTTCCCAGGATATGGTGGGCTGGGGAAAACCGTTGGCCTGGCAGCTAACCTCCAGATTCTGTCCCTCGGTAACCAGCTTGCTCTTGGGCGTGCTCTCCGCTATTACGGGCGGTGTCTTGATCAGCAAATTGAGTTTCTTGGTCACCTTGCCGGAGGCAGATACAATCACCTGGCACTCGTAGGGGCCCATGTCGCTCGATTCGATCTGACGTATGCGAAAGCTATAGATGGCACTGTCCTGCCCGGGATTCTCCAGTACGCTGATATTGTAACGCTGATCGGGCAGACTTAGCATATTCCGCATGCTCAGCACCACGGCCGAGTTTGGTTCGGTTTTGGCCCAGCTAACGGTCAGTTGACCCACGTGCTCCACTGTACAGTTAAACTCAACGCTGTCGCCCACACTGGCCACCACATCCTGACTGATGTGACTGATAACGGGCGCGGTGGCAGCCCCAACCGCAACCGCAGTTGAGATCCACAATAGCCACAGATAGTAAACCGTACACTTTGTCATGCTCTTCTTCTTCGCCTTCTTCTCTCGTTACTGATAATTTCACAAATGTTCTCGATTCAAAGTGCGAGTTCAATGTGCCGTGTTTTCTGTTTGTGGTGTTCGTTTCACGTTCGCTACTCGACTGACACGAACCGTCGGCTCTGTCTTCGGCTGCGGACTCTGAGCTGCGCTTGCCAGCCAATAACAGAGACGTCGACGTCGACGTTGATGTCGACGTTGACGTTAGCGGCGGCATCGATGTCGACGTCGATGTCTACGCAGCGGCATTGTCGTTAACGTTGACGTTGACCGATCGCTTTTTTTGTGTTTTCTCCTTTCGTTTTTGCTGTGCGCTGCAGCAGAAGCGCAGCACGATCTCATATCTCTGCTTTACCCATGTCTGCATTTGTTTTTGTACAGTGGAGTCCAGTTATAACATCTTCGCTTATATAACGATGAAAATTCGAGCTTCCGCTTAGTAATTATCCGCTTTTAGCGACAAGCCGTTTATACCGATGATATTTTACACAATTCGACCGGCTAATGCCACTTAGCGAAGAGCAAATACAGCGAAATAATACCAAAAAACTTAAGCATCTAACGATTGAGTTAAAAATGAAAACTTAATTTAAAATAAGAATAAAACGAATAACTAAATATAGAAATTAATCTTTTTATATTCTTCTTATGAATATGCATTATATACATATGTATACGATTTGTTATTAAAAAAAGTCTTAATGAATTAAATTTATTAAATGTAAAGTCGCCAATCCCTTTAGTATCGTTATTACCGTGCTCTACTGTATTTGTATTTACTTTATTTGTTGCTCACTTATCAATGACTTAAACTTTGCTGCGCTCTTCGCCTTAAATTGATTTGTTTTGATACAACTACAAATATAACTGCGACTGCGACTGCAGCTCAAAGCGAATGGCCGCAACAAAAACAAAAAACGCGTATAAATCGCCTCGAAGAGTCGCGACTCGCGAGTAACTTGAACAAAACTGACGGCAAATTTAAATTTGTGACGCCATTTGCCCCTGAAACCGTTTAGAAGTTCGTGGAAAGGTGAACTACACACACACACACAAACACACTCACACGCACTTACTCTAACACATGCAGAGAGAGAGAGAGAGACGCATATATGATGATTTATGACATGGCGCGCAAGGAACAAAGGACGCGACAACAACAATAGCAATGCCGTCTGCTGGAAAGACCTTTCGCTTTGGGAAATGCCAACGCCAGGTCGCGATCCTGCAAGCAAATCATGCACACACACGAATACACTCATACACATGGACAATTGCATGCCATCTCTTTCGCACAGACGTCGACCATCGCCATTGAGCAGAGGCGCTTGCGTGAAACCATTAAAAGGGGGTTGAAACCCGTTGCAAACTTCGCATTCTACACGCAGGTTATTTCTAGATAAACTATGGTTATATTAATATTTTATTATTATTAAAAAAATTTATTAAATTATTTATTAAAATAGATATAGATACATACATATCTCAACTTTTTTTGGCACCATTTCGCTGTATTTTTATTCGTCACGTCGCAATCTCGTCAGCGGAGACGTACTAAGCGAAGGTCCATTCATATAATGTTTGTATAGGGATCAACCAAAGCATCTTATTTAACTTTTGCTGTTAACTTTTTACTCTTAAAACAAAAATAAAAGATCACAAAAACAAATATTAATTTTTAGAACACATACAACAAGAGTACATCTTAAGAATTTACTTTAGATAGTTAGTTAATAGATTTTTATACATAAACTAAAATGTCTTAGGAGTTTTCAATATTATATTATTGTTATTATAATTATAATTATAATTATAATTATTATTATTATTATTATTATTATTATTATTATTATTATTATTATTATTATTATTATTATTATTATTATTATTATTATTATTATTATTATTATTATTATTATTATTATTATTATTATTATTATTATTATTATTATTATTATTATTATTATTATTATTATTATTATTATTATTATTATTATTATTATTATTATTATTATTATTATTATTATTATTATTATTATTATTATTATTATTATTATTATTATTATTATTATTATTATTATTATTATTATTATTATTATTATTATTATTATTATTATTATTATTATTATTATTATTATTATTATTATTATTATTATTATTATTATTATTATTTTATTTTTTTTTTATTTTGTATTATTATTATTATTATACTTAGCGATCAAAAGTTTTGGGAAATATATTTATCCCGATTAATTTTGATTGCAATCGGTCCACTATAGCGTATGATTTCCATATGATCCTAATTGAAAATTCACAAAATCTCTATCTTCCATGCAAACTTTTTTGATACCTGCCCCAAACTCACAGAGAAAATGTATATGGGTATTATTTATATACTGACCAAATTAAGTTCGGGTTGTCGCTAGATCTGGCATATTAAAAACATTTTAAACTTTTTATTATTATTATTATTTTTTGCAATTTTACCAACTTTGTTATAAAACTAGAAATTTTTATATTTTTCGTCTTTTGTATTCCTTGGTTGTCATAGACTTCACAAATTGCGATTAATAGTGTATCAAAAACATATTGAAACTTGAATTTAACTTAGTGGTTCGATTGTATGACAACTTTGGTTTGTAAATGTAAATGTTATGTTCTGCTAAGAACACAGTTTTTGTGTCCAGTGCTGGTAAACGCATGTAGCATTGACAATTTAAGTTAATTTAACTGTCAAAGTGCGAAAATTACTTTCATAACATTTAATATTTAACAATGGAAAATAAATATATTGCGCCAGAAGCTGATCTGAATCTTAGCTGGGATCTCAAGTTTATAGATAAACTATTCACAGAATCCGATGCCAAAGCGGACCCTGAAGCACGTCATTATCTATTGGATGTGGCCTATAGTTAGCACTCCATTTTAATAGCCTTAAAGTCAAATTTAATTAATTCTATTATTTCAGCTCTGGCTAAAAAGGAACTAGAAGATGCGCGTAGTTTTGCTGACTTGGCCAATACAAGCGTTGTAGATACTGACCATTTGATAATGGCCAAAATGGAGAAAACCGAAGACTTCCAAACGGAATCAAAGCAGCTAACCAAATCGGTTATCCAACAACCAAACACTCCCTCGGTCACAGCAAGTCTCTCTGTGCCACCTGGGGACAATTTCCAGGTGGAAGCAAATGCCGAACTGTTGCAACTTGTGGCACAAACCGATGACAAGAACAACAACAACGCGGCAGCAAGCAACATAATGCCGATGTCGGTGACCGGAATTGATCCAAGCTGCTCCAAGACCAAGTTATATCTCGGCACTTGTAAATAAATTATAAAACCCAATATACCGTCTCGGTGGCATAATAAGTACAATACATAATAATTTGCTTCACAATTGTAACAGTTCTTTAAGTTCCTTTTGCTCATACGGACAGACAGACGAACAGGCGGACGGATGGACACGCGGACATGGCCTGATATGCCAACATCTGAAGATATCTGAACGAAATTTACACAGTATGTGCATGGTACCAAGTAATGTATCCTGACCGACTTTGGTTCGGATCGTACAACTAAACCGCATGCCTCCCATATAAGTTTTCTGAGAAACATCAAAGCCAAGATATGTTTTTAGTATGAGAAACTTTTTTGTCTTTTGAGGTATCCAAACCGAAATCCAAGTGTTTAAACCGACAGACAGAGACCTCTGTACCGAGTCGACAAATCAAGTAAACTACTCTACCTTCCCAAAATACATAGTCTAAAAATCAATATATTATATAGTTATGAGAATAAGTATGCCTCAAAAGTATGTATTTTTATATTGTAAGTAAAAAACCAAAACATTAGTTTATTTAATTGAAATATTTATTTTCTCATTTTCGATCAAAAAATTTAAGGCCCCTTTGTGGGTCTGCCTGGAGGATGTTTACGAGGAGGATAAGTTTCGGCAAACAAAAATATTAAAGCAAGCAAGTACCAGTAATTCATCTTGTGACCTTTTCTATACCAAAATGTTTCTACTGAACTGATATTTATACAAAATCCAAGGCAATGTAAATAAACTGATTTAATTGTGCATGTCAAAATCTGTGAAAATGCATTATATAACGGCTATTATGAAATTAAAGCTTATCATTTAGTAAACCGTAATAAATCTTATCACTTAAAAGATTTTCCTTGTATATAACACTGCCCGAGAATACCAGTAGATGATGAATTTTTGAACTATTTACGCAAAATATTTATAAATAAAGTTAAAACCACTTTTATGTATCCAACACAAAATAAATATGTTATCTAAAAGAGTTTTATTATGACCTTGTATCAACAGTTTAATTTGTTTATAAAGTGCAACGTGACCATGTCAGACTTTTTGCGGACAGATCTGACCTCTTTATGCAAAAAACTCTTAAGCATCCCCAGATCAGAAATTTGTATATATTTTCAACGTCTGTGATCATTTTAAGTGTCAATGAAGTAATTTTAACTTTAGAAATTTAAAGAAAGTCTACCATTGTCTAAATTTAGTTCAGAGTCCGGTTGCTTCAACTCTAAATCCAAATTTAGGCATTATGTGAGCTTTTAATATTGTATACTTAATTCTATGTTTTGCTATTCATATGCTTAAGTGCATAAATAGTAATAACAGTTAACATCTAACATATGGTTTGTTTATGCTCAGACAAGCATTCCCAAAAAAATTATTGTATTTTATAAAAATACTACTACCGAAATAAGAATTACTGTTCATTTTTTTTTTTTTTGCTCACTGATATTATTTATTTTTGCATTTTTATCGTCCTTGTTACATAATTATCCTGGTACTGGCTTGGTAGGACGTGACGCAGTCATCAAAAATAGAACAAGTAAATAGAAATAATTCATCTTGAAATTTGTATTCTACTAAAATGTATCTAGTGCACTGATATTTATACAAAATATGAGAGGCAATTTTTAATTGATTTCGTAATGCATGTCAACAACTGTAAAAAATTTCATTGTGATTGAAATTCCTTAACTTTATTAACACCGGTGTTTTAAGTATCCGGAAAGTGTTATATAAGCTTTGATTAGTTTGAAATTAAAAATCTTGGAATACGAGTACTGGATCTTGCCTAAATTATTTAAAAAGTAGTTTAAGCCCGATAAAACTAATATAAATCAACTGAATATTTGTCCACTCTCATTGGATTCGGTAAGTTGATAAGAGTAAGCGTCTAACGGTAACACATTTGCTAAGCTTATGGTGACTTCAGTTTGGTAAGAGAAGAAAACTGGTTTTGTGTTTGGCAGGACGTTAAAAGATTTGATTACTTAAAAATTTAATTTTATTTACAATATTTCAGAATTTTTTTGGCATGCTGTTTTCTTATAACAAAGTGACATAGTTATTGTATAATTACAATAACAATACGTTATTCTAACGGCATTTGAACTCGGTTATCATACGAGTTTTTCAAACTATGATCCTAGACTACAATTCTTGAATTCAAGATCTCAAATTTTAAAACGCGTATTCTTGATATTAGAACTGGTACATTTTTAACAGTGTATGCAAAGACTACAAATGCTAGACAAATAAGATTAAAATAAATTATGTATAAATATAGGGTTAGTTTTGTAAAATAAGCCGAAGATAAAAATAGAAAGAGGCGTCAAAGCATTCAACACAAGAACCAATGTCTAAATGCATATAACTAGTTCTTAACTTGAAATAAATAAAATACAATTAATTTAAAAGCGTATTTCACTCGATAAAGTAATAAATATTGATCTGTAAAATACATGTAACTCTTAATTAAATTGTGCAAGTCTAAATTGTACACCTTTATATATATAAATATAATGGAATTTTCAGTTGCTTGCGGTTTTTATTGGTAAACGCACTCGAATTGGAACTAACGATATGTGTGTGCGATACTTTCCACCAAAAAGAAATGGAGATAAAGGCATTTACCGCAGTCGGAAAATTAAATCAGACCTTAAAACGTGACTGTGACTTGTGTCGAAAAACGAAGGCGGATACGGACACGGTCGTATTCGTAGTCGTAGTCGTAGTCGCAGTCGTAGTCGTTGTGGGTGTCACAGTCGGAGGCAGCCAACAGATGAAAGTGCATCCTTTGGAAAGGAGTGCACATTTGAATCAGATAATTGTAAATTGTGTAAAATAATAAATTTCAAGTTAACTATCTGTGGACCGCATAGAGCGCTGCTCTCTCTCTCTTTCTCTCTCTCTGACTATCTATCTGTCGCTATCTGTCTGTATCTTTTACTTGGTGCCCTGCTGTTCCCGAACAGATGCACAGAGTTTCTCTAAATGTGGTTTGTCCTGTGATAGTTGCAGTTGCAGTCATCATCGGATGCGGCTCTTTTATGCACTGAACAAAACTTGCAATGGCTTTAACAAATACACATGCATACATATAAATTTATATGTGTGTATACATGCATCCATATCCTTCCAATATATACACATATATATAGTCTCAGCTCAGTGAGACTGCCAGTGTTCACGTTCACGGAGAGCTCAAGCGGATCTGAAACAGAAAATGTCAAAATTTGTAATTTATTACCCGAATCCTGTTTCTGTCAGTGACTCTTTCGGCTGCCTCTCGCTCGCTTCGGCAGAGAAGGGGTGGCAGTGCTAGCTGGAAGGGGGTTCCCATATAGTCCTTTGTCACACACTGCGTGTGAATTTGTGGCCCATTGTATGTGTGCGTGTGTATCTCCCTTGGTATGTTTTGTTTGTTTTTGGCTGGCTGCTTGGCTGCCAGGCTGTGAGCTGTGAATTGACTTTTGCTGCCAGTTGTTAGTTGGCACAACAACAACAACAACAACAGCAAACATTGCCCATATCTAGAGTCAACATAACATTGATCAGTTACATATTTGGTAAACGGTATTAGCACAAATTGCACTGCTCTATATATTAAGACAAACAGTTTAGAGTTGAAAACTAACAAAATTCGAATAGCCAAGCCGAGTTTTGTTCTAAAACAAATGTGTTAGTTAATAGCACTATATATAAATTCTCAAAATTTTATTTAAACACAAACTGCTTCTTTTGTCAACACTGACCAAATAACTGAAATTTTAAATATGCGCGCCAAGTCACACACACGCCAGCTGTTGCCGAAATGCGCAACAACAGCCAGGCAGCGTTGCACATCCTAAAGCGCCATCTAGCGGCATTCGTTAGTGTGTACTTAGGCTGAGCGCTGCCATACTGCATGGTGTTCCAGCGGTCTGGCAGCCTTTTTGCGCATTCTGTTTTGAATTGTTGTTCTTGAGCTTGAAATAACGGCGCTTCCCAGACGCGATAATGAAAACGAAAGAAAAATGTGGGAATAATAAATGAATTTTGTTGCAAATGTAACCGGTTACAATAAGATTGTACATATATGCAAAGTGCAAAACATTTTTCTTTTTCAAGTGAAACGTGTGCAAAAGCAGCATAGAAAATAAACACTTCAAGGTGGAGTTATTTGCGGAAAATGGCGCAACCGCCGCCGGATCAAAACTTTTATCATCACACGTTGCCGCATCCACATCCGCACTCGCATCCGCATCCGCATACGCATTCACACTCCCACACACACGCACACGCTCACGCACAGCATCCACAGCTGCAGTTGCCACCGCAGTTTCGGAATCCATTCGATCTGGTAAGTCTTGGCACAGTGGAACAAAAGCAACAAGAACTTAAATTGTCTGTTTTTTTGCAGCTCTTCGATGAACGGACGGGCGCCATCAACTATAACTATATACGTCCGTATCTGCCAAATCAAATGCCCAAGCCAGGCAAGTGAATACACAGTGCACACTCGCTATAACGAATGTACGTACATACGCAATACTATCTACTAATTTTATTCATTCTCCGCCACATCAGATGAGCTGTCGGATTCGCTGGTTATGCGACGACCACGACGCACACGCACCACATTCACCAGCTCCCAGATAGCGGAACTGGAGCAGCACTTTCTGCAGGGACGTTACCTGACCGCCCCCCGTCTGGCCGATCTGTCCGCCAAGCTGGCACTGGGCACGGCCCAGGTTAAGATCTGGTTCAAGAATCGAAGGCGTCGTCATAAAATCCAAACGGATCAACACAAGGATCAGTCCTACGATGGCATGCCACTGTCGCCATCGTTGCCCAACAGTAAGGCCACGGATGCAGATCCACCCAGTCTGCAGGCACTGAGCCTGGGCGGTGGTCCTGCCACGCCCAATGCCCTCACACCGTCGCCCACTCCGTCCACACACTACAGCGAATCCTTCAATGCCTATTACAACTACAACAACAGCAATCACCACAATTCACAGCAACGACATGTGCACGGACAGTATGCGGCATCCAGTGCTACGTCTCAGTTCTTTCCACAACACGGGCATCACCAGCATCAGCAGTCACAGCAGCAACATCATCATCATCATGTGATGGCCCAACAACAACAACAGCAACAACAACAACAGCAGCAGCAGCAGCCACAGCAACAGCAGCAATATCATCATTTTGACTTTCAACAAAAGCAGGCAAACGGCTGTCGACTGTCGCTGCTGAAGGGAGGCGACAACGAGGGCGACTACAGTTTCAATGGCTCGTATTATATGCGTGCGACGTCGCTGCCGCTGTCCGGCGTCGCTGCCAATATGTCCGTAACGGCTGGCGAGTCCGTAACGTCTGCGCTCTCACCGGGCTCCGAGGTCTACGAGCCATTAACACCAAAAAATGACGAAAGTCCCAGTCTGTGTGGCGGTGCTGGTGCTGGTTCTGGTGGCGGTATTCCTACCAACACCAACAACAACACCACCAATGCCAGTGCCAGTGCTAGTGGCAGCGACGTTGGCACTGGCGTCCCCTGTGCCACTGCTGTCGATGCCGACGATGACACCGACGACATGGACGATGGATCGACTAAGAAGACGACGACGCTACAGGTGAGCCTAGGAATTTAACCAAAATCAGTTCTAAAGAATATAAACTCTCTTCAATATCAAAAAGTATTAATGCTAAGAGGCGATGCAGAACCTATGAAGTACATATATATGTTCTTGTTCAGCATTAACTGCCTAGTCGACAGAGCTTTGTCCGTCTGTCTAACCATCTATCTCTCTGTATGTCAACCAAATTAATGCAATAAGCATTTAGTGCAAGTTCAAAAGATAATTTTAATTAAGAAATATAGTATAGGGATAAGAAAGGGATAAATCGGACCACTATATCAACTAGATGCAATAGGAACAATCGGTTGGAAAATCTTAGTATAAAATACTTGTTTTATTTTAATCAATAACTTAATATTTTAATCATTAACCAAATTCAGATATTTGCAATTACTTTTACTCCCCATTTGCTAACCG
Source organism: Drosophila tripunctata (assembly GCA_035047385.1). Taxonomy (NCBI): domain Eukaryota; kingdom Metazoa; phylum Arthropoda; class Insecta; order Diptera; family Drosophilidae; genus Drosophila; species Drosophila tripunctata. Next base: position 121,016 of record JAWNPS010000154.1, read on the forward strand.
AATTTCGTAGCATTTGGAATACTACTTTATACTTATAGCTACCATTAGAACAATCGTTTGGAAATATATATTTAGTATACAAAAGTGTATCGATAACCTTTCTTTCTAGTTATACCCTCTGAGGGTTATATTGGGTTTTTTTTTAATAAATAAAATGAGTATCAACCTCTGAAGGTTATATTGGGTTTTTTTTTTAAATAAAACAAAACCATCTTCCTAATTGGGTATTTGGTTGTATAATAACATAATCGCATCTAATAATTATATCATAGAACAATCAGTTGAAAACGAAGTTCAGTATGCATATAGGAGTCGTGTACAGACGCTGATTTTCCCAGCGCTGAAGCAGAGCTCAGTGCAATGAACGTGGCTGTGCATTGCACAGCTTGTATGTATGATAGGTTTCTTGTTTTTGTCGTTTTTAATGATTTTTCAGAATAATTGTTTTGTCCGGCCGCTACAAAACTATACTTAACAATACGGGAAGGTTTCCTTTCTTTTTGTTTTGTTTTTTTTTTTTTTTTGGGGGGGGGTTTTTTTTTTTCCCCCCCTCGTAAAACATATATTTTTGGGGGGGGAAACAAATTTCAAATTTGACTGACTAAATATGTGGTCGATACTGACCAATTTTTAACTTGGAGCTTTTACCGTCTCTGAGTTCCTTTTGTTTTTACTGACAGACAGGCAGACAGACAGACGGACATGGTTATAGACTTGGCTGCTGTTGCTAATCAAGAATATATGTATCTACTTTGACAAACCCAATATACCCCTCAGAGGGTATAAAAGTATATCATAAACTCATCTAACAAATTGGAAAGTTGAAGTACGAAAAGGCTAGTATTTTCAAGTGGTCTAAACGATCCCAAGCACCATTGAATTTATTAACCCAAATAGACAAAGGTCGCGAACAAAAAACAGGAAACTTGTGCCTGTGCAAGGTATACATAGAGCAAGCTGTGAATTAAACAAACGATGTTAAAGTAGTGTAGATAGTGATAGTTTTTATAGCAGTTAATAAATAGTTATTATACAATAAAAAACCATGAAATTAGAAATTTGTTATGGTTATTAGTACAGAATTAAAGTGGCAAAAAATATATACTCCTAAAATTTTTTGATAAAATCTTAAAATATTTTGGTAATTTTATATTTATAGAAACTTGTATCTATTTCTATATATCTTGTATTTTCGTTTGTATGTCTTAAACTTATTTCGTATTCAATAGCCTTTACTTATGCTTGAACAAATGAACTTTTATATAAATTTATCTATCTATATGTATATTTAAAACGTTTTGTCTATTCATCCAAACAAAATTTTGCAAATGTAGCGAAATTTAGGTATAAAATATGTAATATTCAATTCGCATCTCTAGGCTTGCTGAGAACAGAAAATTTTATTTACAATATGTTTCACAATAACAGAAAAATAGTTAAATTATCAAATACCCTTACTAACATTTTGTTTCTTGAACAGAACTTGGAGCCGCTGAAGAGCAACAACGCTGTGGCAGACAAAAGCTGTGACGATGGCAGCGATGTTCTAAGCGCAGGATTACTTGCTGTGGCACGCGGCAACCGCATCGGATGTGGCAGCAATGGGAGCAGCGCATTTGGAAAGTTTGGTAAAATCACAGTGACATCTACGCAGGCGCCACCTTTGCCGCCTTCGGGAGTCACGCTGGAGGCAATGCATGAAACGAATCAATATCAATGTACGATGGATACGATAATGCAAGCGTATAATCCACATCGTAATGCCGGTGGCAATACGCAATTCGCCTACTGCTTTAATTAGGCCCAGATCCTCAGAAGGGGGATCTATTTGAAATTATAAATTAATTGTAAACACAAATGTAAATGTTTGTGGCGTTTTTAATAGCTTTAAGTGACACGTTGTTTCCTGATTGTACAAAGATTTTATGATTGTAGATATCTACCCGTAGTGATTCCCATTAGTTTAATTCATTTTATATTGTTTTAGATGATTTTAATATGTTAAGATTTATCGTTGCTGCAGTTTTCAATGCATTTTCTATTGAAATTATGCAGAAATATTCTTTATAATACGTTCGTTTTTCTCAACTCTGTCTCGCTGAACATTTTCAAAAGCCCATGAATGCCCAGCCAGACATTGCGGAGACAATAATGGGCTTAACTGAATGTATTATAGACTATGTTTCTGTATGAAATTCTCTTGTTAAACTATTTACTCTTTCTATAACTCGACCAATTTGGCATAGCTAAAAAAAACTGTACTGATCGAAATGCAAAATGTTTCTCTTCCTTATAATAGCACTCTCTATCTGTTAAAGCTTGCTATTATCGGGCAAAGATCGAACGTTTAAACAATAATATTTATCAGAATATTTTCAAATATAGCTATGCTTGAGGTTTCATGTTGCAATTGAACATATCTTTGCGCAAGAAATGTTTAAAAATTGTTTGTAAATACATGACAACCACATGCTCGAATTATGGAAATAGAATATGCATTTACCTTAAGAATTTAAAACTTTATCAAATCAAAATGCATTGAACTCTGCTTTAATACGATGCGAATGGTGCACCCTTCACTTAAGGCTTTAGGTATACCTGATCTGTATAAGGTAGTCTTTACGGGAATATATATTAAATGTCTAGCATAATTGTTCCCAATAATATGAAAATCTTGTATTTAATAAATCAAACAAACAAAACATTCCGTTACTATGTTTAGCAAATGGGTAATATATAACATTTGGGTATGTATTTTACCACTTATTTAGGGTAAAAGTAGATTTGTTTAATATGACTTTGACTAACTTTTAATCGAATATTTCATGCATTTTTGACTAAAATAAATAACCATATGTGAATTAAATTTATATATTGAAATAATCATATAATTGTTACACTTTGCTTTAGATTCAAAGAACATTTAAACATTTGATGTTTATAAATTTATAGTTAGTTTAAAATCTAAAGAAAATTTTCTTGATTATGGACTGTCTTCAATGTCCACATAAAAGGTATTTTGACATAAAACACAGGGAATTTTATGCAACATTTAATGTTCACAATTAGATCAAATTTAAGAGGAATGCTAGGGAATTTTTACAACTAATAAAGTATATCTAATGAAACCGATTATCAACTGAATGGAACATGCATTTCGGAATTGCAATTTTCAATAAAATTCAACTAAATTTGTAATTAGCGTAACAACTTTTTATTTATTTGATTCACTTTTCATACAAAACACGTCTATTTATAAAAAAAAACATGCGAAGAGAAATTTGAAAAAAAAAAATTAAGTAAGTTTAAAAAACATATAATTAAATTAATCATTAATTATTGTTGTTATATATGCCGATCAGTGCAAATTACATATAAAAGTTTTGTAAATTTAACACAAATTATTTTCTTAGACAAAGTTTATTCCAAAAAAGAAAAAAATGGTTCGTTAAAACTTCTGTATTTGACAACATCTATTTGACATTTTTCATATTTAAATGAAAACTGTAAAAAAATATATCACATATATAATTATAAATATATTATAATAATAATTAGCTAGATAATTATAAATTTATTTTTTAAAATTTCCAGTTTTATAGCAACGGAAATTTTATAGTTTTTGCTGTAAAATATATGCTAAATTTAGCTACAGTGGCCATAAATCAAATCTTCGAATTAATAAAGTTGGCGATGTCGCACGTCCGCATGATCAAAAGCTTATCGGCTATAGAAAGTATATATTTTCAAAGGCAATAAAAATATATGTGTGTTTTGTTTTTAATTAGCGCAAAAGTACTATATACTTCTATAATTATGATTGCTTTTATCAATTTCTAAAGCAATAAAAAGTCAAAAATATAGCTTTTTACGAATCATATTTAAAGGCAGTTTGTGTCAGTAGATTAGTTTTAAATCAAAGCTGAAGTTTACCAGCAGGTTGACAGGATGAGATTTCATATTGCTGTTGCTATAATTTTTTTAATATTATTTATAAAGATTATGCCGCAATATGCATGTCCAATCAGAATGTGTAGAAATCCGCCAGAACAAAATCTTGCTTTAAAAAGAAAGAGCATTAAAATTTAATGGGAGATTTTTAAAATCATCTGTGTTTTGTAATATGTATGTAAGTATACACTGATTACCAATCAATTATTTAAGAATATAACATTTTTGAATTGCTCACTAATAAACTTTTTTATTAAGAACTTTGAATGATTACTTTGAATGATTACACCATTATAAAGTGTAATTTAATATATAACTCTTGAACTTTATTTTAAATATATGTATATATTTTTTTAATTTTGTTTTAGATTTCTACATCAACAAAGGCAGATGCATTAATTTGAATATTGAAGCTGATTCCAATCCGATCCATTAATATGTTTCCTGTTTGTTTATGTTTTTTCCTCCATAATATCCAAATTTGTATAAATACGTCAAATTTTACTTTAATCATGTTATAAAATCAATAATAAAAAATTGAAAAATATAATTTTTATACCCTCTGAGGGCTAAACTGGGTTTGTGAAAAGCATGTATCAGGGAAAAGGAGGCGTGTCAGATCCCATAATAACCATATATATTTAATTTAATAGCATCAACAGCCGAGTCGATATAGTCATGCCCGTCTGTCCGTATGAACGAAGAAAACTCAGCGATGGTAAGAGCTACAATATCGGTTTTGGTCAGTATCAACCACACATTTAGTCAGTCAATACAAGAATCTTTTTTATGCCACGAACCATTCGCCCACAATAAGCGAAAAATCAGACATACTTAGGAAAAAATCCATGTTTTTGGCGAATGTTTCGGTAACTTAACACCAATGGGCATCAATTTTGTCATGAAGGTTGCTAGATGCAACATAAAGACAATGGCCAGAAGAATGGAAACTTTGCATGCATCCAGATCACGTTATCTTCTCCGAAAAGTAACTTCGCAATGGATACGAGACAGGCAATATTAAACGATCTTGAAAATTGCATTTAAATCGGACTATAATTAAAAAAGTTAGTCCTACAACGAAAACGTTATTTTCAGGCCAAATACGTGTGCATGTAAGGTTTTCGCAGCGATTACTCCAACTTGAACTTATATTATTGGAAATGAAACTCAAGAAACATGGTCGAAATACTCGACTGCAATTTTCTTTCTTGTTGTTCTTGAATCGCTATGGATATAAGTATTTAGTGTCAAAATCACGATCCAAATGATACTAATTAATAAACTGAATTTGAAGGGGATTTAATCTTATCATTTACTAGAGAAGTTCAATATGTAGTTGATGATTCTTGCTATAGTTCTATAACTGTGTATTAGAATTCTTTGAACATACAAATCCTATATACATACATATTTAGTTACAGCTTTCTACATAATAAATAATACAACAAGTCTTATGTTCTACATTTTCATTATAACTTTACATAAGCAAAGTGTCAAAATTAAAACAAAAATAGATTAAATAATTTTAAGTATTTTAAGAAAGTTTTTATAGACAGACGGCTGTCCATAACTTATGATGATCTGTTTGTGTTGTTGCTTAGTTTAGCAAAAAATTAAAATAATTCATAGCAGTGTTATAACTAAGTCAAAGAATAATAATAATACTAAGAATAACTAAAAATGTCTTAAATTTCTCATGTAAAACTAACATTTACCTATTTATATGTTAAGAAGGTTTTAATAGATAAATAACTGCTTAATTAAGCTAAAATAACTATCAATAATTCATAACTGCATTATAACTGAATCTTTTATAATAATAACTAATAATTTCTTTAATTTCTTATGTAAAACTAACATCGCCTATTATATAGTATATATGTACATATATAAAAACATGTAGGCAAATTGCAGACCAACGATGAACGAAAAACGTAGCTGGTTTTCCCGAAAATCTTATGAATTTAAAACGGAAAACGAGAAGAAAAGCAAATCGCTTTTACGATATGTGCGGGCACATACACATGTGTGCAATAAAACGAGATCCGCGAATTTTCTGCGAAAAGCGCGTAATAAAATTCGGCGTTAATTCCTAGGGAAGCCACCAGGTGCCTCGGTCTTTGGTATGTTCTACCTGACACTTGAACTATTTAGGTAGGCTGATAATCCTACCTACATATCTCCTAAGCCGGGTGTGCGGCTCTGGTTCACCGGTCGCTGCCTCTCACGAGGCGCCGCAGCGCAGGCAACTTGTTGCTGTAGATTTCTTTGATATAAAATATGGAAAATCCAACATTTGCATGAACGAATAAAATTTGGGTTTATCCCAGATGCAAATTTATTGACTTGTTTACTAGGCAACTCTAAGTAAACATGCGTTGTACACGCGGAATTGGCGTGGAGGCGCGATAAATACTATATTGTAGCATTGTCAATTAATAATTATAATAAGTTCCTCTAATTAAAAAAATACTACATACTCATTATGGGTCAGAAATCATTTTAAATATATTTTTGGTTTTTTTCTTATTATTTAAGACATTAGATTATTAATATAGTGCTGACTGGGTATAATGAACACACAAATTGGTGCGTTTTCCTACTAATGTTATGAAGAATTTAAAAAAAAAAATAAATTCATCGCAGTTTAAACAAAGAAAACAAGTTTTTAGCACAGCCTTGATAAAGTGCAACAAACTCGAAATAGAGAATAGGCTGTGCAAAAATCAGTTTACTATACCCAGACAGCACTGTAGTTTAACTTATTAAATGTGCAATTTAAAATATTATTTTTAATTGGTCATTAATGTTTATTTATCTTTTTATTTTATATATATTTTTAAATATTTTTTTTTATTTCAGACTTTATATTTTACCTCTCTGTTTGAGTTGTTTATTTCCGTTGCCTATTATTATCAAAAATTAAATTTATTAAATGTATATTATTTTTTTGTTGACAATTTAGAATTATATTTTTAATTAGTCTTTAGAGGTCATGAATCATTTTATTTTGTATGCATACATATGTATTTTATTAGTTTTTTTTTCTTATTATTTGAGACATTTTAATTGTACGTCTGCGTTTCACTTGTTTATTTCATTTGCGATTCGTTATATAAAAAAAATATTTTTGTTTTAATGAATCTAGTCTTTTGACAATTTAAAATTGCGCTAAGTAATTTGTATATTATACTACAATATATGTTAAAATTTGGTATAATTAATGTAGCTCTTTTCAAAAATCAATGTATGCCTAAGATATTTTCTACTAATATAAAATAGTAAGATATAATCTAATCGATATGAATAAAACCACTTTGCGAAATCAAGAGATTATATATTCTTCAAAGATATTGAAATAATTATTATTTCTAAGTTCAGATATACATATTTGACGAATTTCACATAAGTATAATGTACCTACATATAAATATGTGTATATATGTATTATTTGCTCAAGTAATATAATAACGTACGACATGCACTCACTATTGTAGGATCTGTACACACTAGAAGCTGTACAGTATTTATCTGTTGTGACTTGTCCTTTGTTCTGGAGATTTTTAGAAAGTTCCGCGAATTCGCTAAACCGATAGCGCCAGTAATAAAAATTTGCCAACTTGCCGGAATTTGCAGGTGAGGTGATCAGGCGCCGAAAAAGGGACTGGAACTGAACAAGGAAAGAGACAATACCATGGATAGAGATGGCAATAGAGACACCGGAGTGTAGGAAGACAGTCGTCGTCTTGGACGTGGCATTGTGTCTGTCACACAAATAAAGTCATAAACTGTTAAATCAAACATAAAACCCTCAAAATATCCCTTTTCGTAGCGTTGCTTTCATTGCATTATGCTGATAATTGTGCATGGACAGGATGATGCCAGGCTCTGTCTCTATGTCGCCGCAAACGTCCTTGAAGAGTAGGATTCATATTTTGGATTCGCTTTCATCGTTCAAACAGGTGCTACAAGTTGGACAACAACACAAACAGATCATCATCAGTTATGGAAAGCCGTCTGTCTACATAGATCTACCTGTAGTCCATGCTGAAACTGGACGAACTCACGTAATGTCAAAATCCGATGCTAGCCTAGCCGGATTTCGATCAAAACAAGCCTCTAGATTGCCCCTGCCACGGACTCGGCTAGTCCAAGCGGAGCCAGACACAAGACACAGACAGTGCGAAAGAGACACACCACAATAGAGAGAGAGAGAGGGAGGCAGACTGACGAGTCGCAGGCGACGCGGATTTATGGCACCGATCGCGAGTTTAGGCAAATTTTGGTTTTTGGCAAACCTGAGCACTGAGCCGTCTACCTAGCGGACTATATATTGCGGCAGCATGGCCAGCTAGGACATCACTATTGATTTAGACAGTCCGAGAGCAACATCAGCATCAGCAAACAGTAAATAGTACACGAAATGTCATCAGTCATGCATTACTATCCAGTGCATCAGCCCAAGATGAACGTCTACCCAGCACCAGTGGTGAAGTACAGCAATGTAAGTAGAAATATTTGTGACAAATTACATAGACATTTCACAAATCTAACTCTTTGTTCTATCTTCGCTCATAGCTGCTGTATGGTCATCATCAGGGCACTGCACAACAACAACTACAACAACAACAGCAGCAACCACAGCTACACCTGCAGCAATCACAGCCAGCGTTGCCAGTAGCTGCTTCACATCCCACATATCAGCATGTGGCACCAACCATGATGCCCCATTCCTTTGGAGAGCAGACAGGCGCACAGCAGTTGTCCTCCGATGAGAATATGCCATTGCAGCCGGCACAGGAGCAGCAAAGGGTGAAATTGAAACGTTCACGCACCGCATTCACCAGTGTGCAGCTGGTGGAGTTGGAGCACGAGTTCAAGAGCAACATGTATCTGTATAGGACACGTCGCATTGAGATTGCCCAACGATTGTCGCTGTGTGAGCGACAGGTGAAGATCTGGTTCCAGAATCGTCGCATGAAATTCAAGAAGGACATTCAGGGACACCGTCAACGTGACGCCAAACCCAGTGCAAATGCAAAACTCTCACTACCCCAGACGGAACAGAGTGCACATCGTGGTATTGTGCAGCGTTTAATGTCCTACTCCCAGGATCCCAGTGCGGAGAAGCAGCGTGCAACGCCTGCTGTGGGTGCCACACAGCCATTGGCCAATCCAATCACCATGCCCAATTACTATGGACATGGCAAGGCCAAGCCAAGGACACCGACTGTGTCCAGCAGCTCCTCAGAGCTCAGTGAAATCTTGGAGCATTTGGCGCAGTCGACAACAACCCCAAACACCAATGCTTTGCCTGGCAGCAGTGCCTCCTCGGGACACTATTCCTACAATGTGGATCTGGTATTGCAGAGCATTAAGCAGGAGCTGGAGGAAGCGGCTCAGGCTTGGTCCAAGTCAAACGCAGGATCTCAGGTCAAACATTCGGATGCTAATGCCATGCATCCCACTTCATGCATGTCCATGAATCTACCCTGGGGCGAACCTGTGGCCAAATCTCGTAAACTGAGTGTCTCTCACTTGAATCCCTGCACCACCACCTACGATTTTAACAATGGAATCTAATTTTGTTCATTTTTTTTGTATCTAACTTTAAGTCTCAGTTCCTCTCTAGACACTAAGTCATCGTCTCTGGTTTATACAAAACATTTCCTAGCCGACGTAAAAGGCATTTTTAACTCAGTGAAACAGTTGTGAATTCCTCAAAAGAATTTTAAATGTTCCTAATACTTTGTAACTCTTACTATTATTTACTTATCTTAAAGCTAAAATAAAGCAAATATTGCATAAAATTTTATCTTATTTTTGATACATTTCACAAAAAAACGCTTTCCGTTTTTGGACAAGTTTTTAGGTAACAATAACTCAATATTATACTAAAAAGATAAATTTGTTTATGGATATTTTAGTCTTACTGTACTGCCGAAAGCAGCCTGCACATACATAACTCCACATATATAACATTTTAGGTTAATTTGAAGAATTTTAAAATAAAAGACCATAATTTCTTGATTTATATTATTCTCATTATAGCGTAAAGAACTTGTTTTAAAACAAATTTTACACTCACACAATTATAATTATCAAGTATTTCAATGTAATACTAAGTTTGTAATACTTTCATCTAAAGGAATTATTAAAAAAAAATTTTAATTATAGTTTTTAACACTTTGGATTATTAATAATAATAGTTAAATCTAATAATTTGAAATACAACAAGAAAGAAAATGTCAGTCGGGAATGCCGACCGTGTAATACCCTCTGAGCTTCGATTCCAATTATATGAGTTCAAATTGGAGTAACTGCTGTAAGAACTTAACATTCACACATATTTGTATGTCTATCTCGCTCGCACGTTTTTCGTTTTCGTTGCTTGTGTGCACACCTCAGCGCAATGCACGTGGCTATGCCTTGCTTGAAAGTATCGATTTTCGTTGTTTGAGAAACTTTTTTAATTATAGTCCGATTTTAATGAAATTTTCACAATCGTTTGATATTATTTGTCTCTAATTATACACCAAGTTACAAAAATATACGTTAAAAAATAAGTGAGCCAGAGGCATTCGAAGTTTCAACGCAATTGTGGGCGAAGGGGCGTGGCATCCAATAAATTTTGATGGCATTATATTTATATTGCAAATAGCAACCTGCATGCCAAAATTGGTGTCCCTAGGTACTATAGTTACCGAGATATTCGCCAAAAACATGTATTTTTTCCGAGGTATGTCTGGTTTTACGCTTATTGTGGGCGAATGGGGCGTGGCATCAAAAAAAGGAAACAAACTACCATCTCTGAGATCTGTTTGTTCATACGGACAGACAGACAGACAGGCGGACGGACAGACGGACATGGCTATATCGACTCGGCTGTTGATGCTGATCAAGAATATATATACTTTATGGGCTCTGCCACGAGTCCTTCTGCCTGTTACATACAAACCGCCTCTGACAAACCCATTATACCCTTCAGAGGGTATAAAAATATGATTATTTTTGTTACTTTCTTTTTATACCCTCTGAGGGGTATATTGGGTTTGTCAATAGCTTGTAACAGGCAGAAGAAGGCGTGGCAAACGTGGCGTGGCATAAAGTATATAAATTCTTGATCAGCATCAACAGCCGTTCATGTACAACTTTCTTTGCTAACAACAAAACAAATTAATTGAGTTGCTACAGATTTTCACTTGGACGATTTTGTAATTTGAAGACATCGTTTAGCACAGATGTTAAGTTAAATGAGGGAAACTACCTTTCGTATTTTATACTATTGAAATGTTTTAATAATGATTCTTAAATATAATTGTAAATTTTGACTGTCTCACCGCATGTTGTTGATGATTTAAAAAAAAATAAATATTGCTGTTTAAGAAACGAAAACCTGTTTTTGAGCACACAAATTTGAGTCTTGATAAAGTGCACAGCCTCGATAATGAGAACAGGCCGCTATCACTATCACTATTTGGAATAACCCAGAGTTCGAAGGTACTGTATACAATACCTATATAATTGTGATAATACTCATCAAGCTTTAAAGCTCATTTCAAACAGATAATATATTGTCCATGCTTATATACATACATATAAACACTAAGAAGTAAATAATAGATTTTTGCTATAAAATCTTCACTCGACGTGTACTTTTAGATTAGTTGAAGACTAAAGCTGAAGCGAGTTAGCAGGTTGCCAAGATGAGATTTCATATAATTTTAAATATTATATTTTTAATTTTATTCTTATTAACGCCACTAAAATATGCTAATAGCTATAGTTTGAAGCCCTATTGTTTAGTCAATCCTCATAATTGTGTGAAGTAAGTATACGCTGATTATTAATCAATTATGCTGTGTAAATTTTAGTATTATTCGGGAATATCACAATTTAGAACTGCAGAATTTCGTGTATGTATTTTTTATACCCTCTGAGGGGTATATTGGATTTGTCAGAAGTATGTAACAGGCAGAAGGAGGCGTGGAAGACCCCATAAAGTATATATATTCTTGATCAGCATCAACAGCCGAGTCGATATAGCCATGTCCGTCTATCCGTCCGTCTGTCTGTCTGTGCATGTGCTGTCTGTCCGTATGAACAAACAGATCTCAGAGATGGTAAGAGCTACAAGTATCCATTTTAGTCAGTATCGACCACATATTTAGTCAGTCAATACAAGTTTGTTTCCTTTTTTGATGCCACGCCCCATTCGCCCACAATAAGCTAAAAACCAGACATACCTCGGAAAAAATACATGTTTTTGGCAAATATCCTGGTGACTATAATACCTAGGGACACCAATTTTGGCATGCAGGTTGCTATTTGCAATATAAATACAATGCCATCAAAATTTTTTTGATGCCACGCCTCCTTCGCCCACAAAAAGCACAACTTCTTTGTAACTTTGCTGCCTGCGATTCACTTGTTTCTTCTTATCTTGTAGTTTTGTAACTTAGAATATCCAGAGACAAATAATATCAAACGATTGTGAAAATTTCATCAATATCGGACTATAATTAAAAAAGTTTCTCAAACAACGAAAATCGTTACTTTCAAGCAAGGATACTCCATCGACTGTGCAAACAAGCAACGAAAACGAAAAACGTGCGAGCGAGATAGACATACAACTCTATATGTGTGCATGTTAAGTTCTTGCAGCAGCTACTCCAATTGGAATTCATCTAATTGGAAACGAAGCTCAGAGGGTATTACATGGTCGGCATGCTTGACTGACATTTTCTTTCTTGTTTTAAAACTAATTTTACACACAGACAATTATAATTCTCAAGTATTTCAATGTAATACTAAGTTTGTAATACTTTCATCTAAAGGATTTATTTTAAAAAAATTTAAATTATAGTTTTAAACACTTTGGATTATTTATAAGAATAGTTAAATCTAATAATTTGAAATACAAAAATATGATTATTTTTGTTACTTTCTTTTTATACCCTCTGAGGGGTATATTGGGTTTGTCAATAGTTTGTAACAGGCAGAAGGAGGCGTGGCAAACCCCATAAAGTATATATATTCTTGATCAGCATCAACAGCCGATTCGATATAGCTATGGACGTCTGTCCGTTGGTCTGTCCGTATGAACAAACAGAATTCAGAGATGGTAGGAGCTACAATATCCGTTTTAGTCAGTATCGACCACATATTTAGTCAGGCAATACAGGAATCTGTTTTTTTTGATGCCACGCCCCAAAATAAGCGAAAAACCAGATATACCTCGAATAAATATGTACATGTTTTCTTGCGAATATCTCGGAAACTATAAAACCTAGGGATACCAATTTTGGCATGTAGGTTGCTAGATACAACATATAGATAATGCCATCAACAATTTTCGGATGCCACGCCTTCTTCGCCCACCAAACGCCCAATTTCTTTGTAACTTTGCATGCCGCTGACTCACTTATTTCTTAACGTATAGTTTTGTAACTTAACATATACTTGCAGAAAAAGAATATCAAACGATTGTGAAAAGTTGTCATACATGGAAAATCTTTCTTTCAAGCAAGGCATAGCCACGTGCATTGAACTGAACTCTGCACACAAGCAACGAAAACGAAAAAACGTGCGAGCGAGATAGACATACAAATATGTGAGCATGTTAAGTTCTTGCAGCAGCTACTCCAATTTGAACACATATAGTTGGAAACGAAGCTCAGAGGGTATTACACGGTGGGCATGCCAGACTGACGTTTTCGTTCTTGTTTGTTAAACAGGCTATGTTAGTATTGAAATCGATAGTATTAAAAATTTGAGTTTAAATATTTGAAGTGATCTTAATATCAAGGTGTTTTTTTAAAGACCTTTATGTTCTCGTCGCATTGTTTAAACCAAATGTGGCAGTTCATATACAAGGATAACATTTACAAGAGACATGAAATCGTACCAATATAAGTATGTATTTACAAAATGATAAATGTCTTAATTATTTTTTAACATGCTCAAACATCAATTGCGAGCTTGGTATTTCAGTAGTAATTATTGAAAGTCTATAAATATTATGTAAAGTAACAATTAACTTAGTGTTATATTTCAAGACTTTACATATTTTCAATTTTTATATGATATTTATTTATTTATTTATTGGAATGATACTCCTTATCTAAACATACATTTAAGCAAAAAATATAAAATATATTGTTTCAGTCTTAAACTCTTGAAACAGGTATTCAAGAACACAGGGGAAGAAAAGAGTTCATTCTTGTGGCATACTTAAGCTAACCTGCCCCAGTTGGCTGAGTTTTCACTTTTGCATTTAATGTGCTCTTGCGGCTTTGAGGGTCAAGTCGAGGAATTTGCTGCTCTGGGCAAAGTCAAACGGTATAAATGCTGACCAGCTATTAATGCGAGAAAAGTGTCAACCGCATTTGCCTTGGATGCAGAAGCAGCCATAAGCTACAGTCCAGGTCCAGTGGTCATCTTGAAACTGGCATATGGAGTACGATTTCAAGTAAGGAGCAGAGAAGGAGAAGAGGAAGTGCCTCGGATTTGATTTATGGATATTTAACCGCACTCACATTACTTGTACTTGTGTGTTGTTTGGGTTGTTTGGGACACTTGTATTTTGGGTGGCGGCGGCGGCGGCTGGACTTTGTGTCGTCTTTGCCAGTGTTGCCCCAAGGAATGTGAACGAGAACAGGCAACAGAAAGACACGCACACATGCCACAAAACACATTTAGTTACTCCGGCTTGAAGTGACTTTTGGGGTTTACCCCTGAGTAAGGGTTAGCTCTGGTGTGTCAAATTGCTTCCCCTGGGAGGAAATTGTCGGTGCGGAAATAGTGCCAAGAAGCTGTGGCAGCCCAGAGGAAAAGCGGAAAACTGTGGTAGCGTGGGAAAAGGGGTGGCACCATGGCATTTTCATGCGCATTGTTGACATTTCCGAGCATGTGTCTGACGCATTTGCGTTTGCGGTAGTGGAAGCCGCGGGCGGGCAAAAGTCCTTGACATCACATGTCCTGCTACGGCTGCAGGCCCCGATGTCGCTGCCATAATGAATATAGATGTGATTTTGGTTAGCGGCAAATAGGCGTTTCAAGTGGGCTGTATGCCAAAGGGGGTGTGGCTAATCGTCTGGCAATAAACGCAGCTAATCAAAGGCGCATAAAAATGCACAGAGAGCGAAAGAGAGAGAGAGAGATAGAGACGAACCTCTTGCAATTACTCCAAATGCCATTGTAATAAACATGTCCAACAGATTGTTTCAATTGTTGTTGCTTCTTTAAACACTCACACACACACACAGAGCTCAATCATTTCGCCAAGCCGCGAAATTGCCACTGCCATTTCCTTTCGCCTTGCTGATGACATTGGCAACACAACTTCCTTCTTGGCCTGGTCATAACAATAAATTCCAAACCGCACTGCCTTCCCCCTTTACACTTGCCAAGAGACAGAGACACAACCAAATGGTTTTCTTGTTAATTAAATTAAATATTCACTTGAAATTCACTTATTTCCACCACAGAAGGTACCAGAAATCCCAGCGACAAGCGCGACATTTTCTAATTAGATTGAATCTATAATTTTTATGGCTAATCGCGTTTGCGAGTTTTGTTGCACTGAATTTTGAATTTGCGGCTTTCATGGCTTTTTGCCAATTACTCCAAAATCCGTTCCCAAAAGCGTTATTTACAAAATCTGTGAGAAATGCGTTTTCTGTGCAAATGAAACGAGTTCTTGTACAACTTTCTTTGTTGCTAGCATTCATAGCAAATTAATTTAGTTGCTTCAGATTTTCACTAGGACGATTTTGAAATTTTAAGACATCGTTTAGCACAGCTGTTAAGTTAAATGAGGGAAACTACCTTTCGTATTTTGTACTATTGAAATATTTTAATAATGATTCATAAATATAATTGTAAATTTTGTCTGTCTCACCGCATGTTGTTGATGATTTAAAAAAAAAATAAATATTGCTGTTTAAAAAACGAAAACCAGTTTTTGAGCACACTAATTTGAGTCTTGATAACAGTGCACAGCCATCGCTATACTGAGAACAGGCCACTATCACATATGTGTACGTTTTATTTGGAATTAATTAACACCCAGAGTTCGAAAGTACTGTATATAATACTTGTATAATTGTGATAATACTCATCAAGCTTTAAAGCTCATTTCAAACAGATAATATATTGTTCATGCATATATACACACATATGAACACTCAGAAGTAAATAATAGATTTTTGCTATAAAATCTTCACTCCACGTGTACTTTTAGATTAGTTGAAGACTAATGCTGAAGCGAGTTAACAGGTTGACAAGATGAGATTTCATACATTTTTAATTGTCATATTTTTAATTATATGTCTATTAACGCCACTACAATATGTAATGGCATTTAATAGGCCACGATGTCAACTCGATAATTATGGTAGATGTGCAATTTCCAAAAACATGTAAGTATACGCTGATTATTAATCAATTATGCTGTGTAAGTTTTAGTATTATTCGGGAATATCACAATTTAGAACTGCAGAGTTTCGTGTATATATTTTTTATTACTTTGCTCTTTGAAAAGACAAATTGATTTGTGCAAAAGTTGCAAAGTCATTATCTCTGATATATAACATAGTTAGAAACTTTCATTTTTTCGATCTTAAATTTACAATTTTCTCTTAATTAGAAAGCTAGCTTTGGCGATTATTTGTCTTAATATTCATACATACATGAATATATTATTAAATTTTCATTCAATCAAAAAATTATTTTCTCAGATGTAATTTCAATTTTAAACATCTACATATACGGTAATGCAATGAAAATAAATTATAAACACTCAACGTGCTCATATCTCAAACTTTATTATGAGGAACTTTAACACATTTTCATATATTGATGACTTTAACCTTAACCTTTATTTATTTATGCCTTTCTTTGTTTTTATTTAGAATTCCACATCAACGACGGCAGGAGCATCAATTTAATATTGACGCTGATTCCAATTCGATCCCCAGCAGAATGCTCTAGAATGCTTATACTTTTCGTTCTCCAGAAACTCTGTCTTTTAATCAATCCGTAAAAATCTTACTTAAAGCACGTTTTAATGGGAGCAATAAAAATTTAAAAAAGGTACTCATTTTGATTTACTTATTATGCTTAAATGGGTTTGGAAATAGTAAGTACCATCGTCAAAATAACGATCAGAACATATTTTGATTTAGTTTTTAATTATGATGTTTAATTGAAATGCTTTAGTAAAGCAAACAGTGTAATTATATTCTGTACTTACTAATTTCACATACTTATACATTATTTACAAGAAAGGAATATTCAGTCGAACACCCCGACCTTATATTACTATCTCTGCGATCAGATGTTCATACGGATAGACAGAGAGACATGGCTAAATCGACTGGGCTGTTGATGCTGATCACGAATATATATACTTTATGGGGTCTGTCACGCCTCCTTCTGCCTGTTATATACTTTTCACAAACCCAATTTACCCCTCAGAGGGTATTACACGGTCGCCATGCCCGACTGACATTTTCTTTCTTGTTGCCGGTTTTTATCCTAAGAAATTCTCAAAAATTCCCCTGTTCTCAAATCTGGTCTTTTTTAAAAACATCAGGTTGGAAACGTTTCAATGTTTAATTTTTGAAGTTATTGAAACAAATAGTTGATCAATTCCAACCAAAACTGCTCAGAATATTAAAAATATATTTTGCAACTTCTGTGTGAGTTTGGTTTGGATAACTCAACAGACAAAAAAGTTTCTCATACTAACGACATATCTTGGCTCTGATGTTTGTAAGATTACTTATTTGGGAGGTATGTGATATAGTTGTCCGATCTGCACCAAAGTCGGTCAAGATACATTAAGTGGTACCATGCGCATATTGTTAATATCTCGTTCAGATATCTTCAATACTTTTCGAGTTATAGATTTTGCGTTTTCGTTTTTCACGATTTGCGGGGGCGATGGGGGTGACTGTAGCTCTTATAGTCTCTGAGATCTAGGTTTTCATACAGACGAACGGACAGACGGACGAACCGACAGGCGGACAGACGGACATGGCTATATCGACTCGGCTGTTGATGCTTATCAATAATGGATATACTTTATGGGGTCTGCCAGACTTCCTTCTGCCTGTTACACACAAACCGCTTCGGACAAACCCAATATACTACTACGTACTCCGTACGCTGTAGTATATAAACTAAAGTTTTTACACCGATGTGTGACCTAGGGTTTTCGAGAAAGCCATATGATATAGTTTTTCCATTTTAACAAAACTTTGTTCCTAATAAATCAAATATATCTCTAAGATCTAGGTGCTAATATAGACAGATATCGCTTTACCAAGCTCAAAATTTATTTACAAATATAGAGTATATGTCAAGTTTTTCCTGGCAAACATAACAGACAGCTGATTTTCTTTTAAAGTAAAAGGTTCTTAGAGATGCAAAATATGTTTAAAATGAAAAACCGACACTTAAACATACACTTACATACATATGTCGTTTGGCGTGATTCTACCATATGACCACATTACTTTTTATTTAATCTCATACAATTTGTAAGATAAAGAAATGCATGTATGTATAAAATGTATGTGTTGTGTTCATGCTAAGCTCAGAGGATCAATTATAGACTATAAAACATAATGGCATCTAATAATAGAGCCGCAATCTGAGCGTAAAGCCAAAAGACCCGACCCAAACTCAAACCCATATCCAGTGCCAATCTCCAAAACTCCAACTCCAACTCCGATTCCGACACCGACTCCAGGTTAGACTCGGAGTGCATTGGCTTTGAATCTGGTTGTGTGCATGTCGTCTGACATTACGAGGTCCTGCCCCTGTATAGTATATGCCTGAATGTGTGTGTGTGTGTGTGTGGTGTGCTGGCGGCGGATGTTTGTCTCGTGTGCACACTGCATTTAGGAGCACACACGATGGCCGGACATGGACATGCTTAAGCGCCATCGTTCGTTGCAAGTTTGCTCGTTCCGTTCACGCAAGAGGCAACATCGAGGAATAAATAATTGCAGCTCAAAGCGAGCCGGTGAACTGGTTGTGGCACCATTGTGGCCAGCCACACACTATACACCTAACCATACGTTTACCTTCCCTCAGTCTCTCTTGTTCTCTCGTTCCCTGTTTAAAGTCCCTGGCAGCGACATCAAATTGCTCACATGACGCATCGCATTTTTATACGAATTGCGCTTAGGAGCAGAGTTATGTTTCCTCCACTCCTCGTAGCTCTGCACCTTCTCCAGTTTGTCCATATGACGAGCGAGCGACGAGCGTTTCGGCATCATCAGCATAGATTGCCATTCGGAGTAATTGTTACAAATGGATTTCATGTAATTTAATTGCGGGTTTAACATCATGAAAAATATACCCGACATTGGCCCATAAATATTACCTGAGACCTCTGTGTACGGCACACTCGAACACACACATCCTTATTGGGAGGTCAAAGAGAAAAGGCAGTAAGAAAGGGACTGTTGCTGTTTTCCTTTTAACATTTTCACATAGAATGTTGCATAGTTAACAAATCATCTAATGATAACATCGATTAACTATAAATTTGATGTCAATGCAAAACGGAAAATTCAAAACAATTACAGTTTCGGTGCGTATGTGCAGTGTACCTGAAACATAATCAAATATTCAAATTGTGTCGCACATTGTATGAAATTTTGGCGTGGATTGTGGGGCCAAATCCCCCTAGCAACAGATGCTTACAACAGCCTCACGGCTTAGTGCCATGATTCAGGCACAACAATAATTCCGTTGTATTGCCCTTAGCTGGAAAGCGTACCTAAACAGATGTAAATACCCTCTATACCCCAATTGGCATTCAAAAGTTAAAGTGATTCCTTTTTTTCACGCACCCATTTTGCACAAACCTTATGCGGAATACAAAACAACAGCCGGTTAGCGATGCTCCGGCTCCAAGTTGGACCCGGTTCACTATTTTGTTGGCAAGGCAGATCCACTCACAAGCATCTATTACTCACACACCCACTCGTACTCTCGTATTCCAATATTTTTGCCACGTGCAATTTTTGGTGAGCTGAACACAAAAAAAACTTTATTTTTTCAACGGTTTTTGCAAGGTGTCGGGGCCATAGGTACATTTGGCCTGTTTATATGACAGGTGTTGCCATATTGGCGGCGTTGAGGGACTAACACGTCTGTGAAATGTCATAACGTTTAAACGTGCTAAAAATTCTGAAATATACCCTTCTCTTACTCAACTCCAAATTACAAATTATGCACATTCAAATACTGAACCCATTTTTAACTGAACTACACCAAAGTTAAGTGCTATTGAAAATTGAAAACATACGGCATGTTACACAATTTTCAGAAAACTGAAACTTATTATATGCACAATGGTATTTATATTCCAAGGAAATCTTTTTCATATTTATTAAATTAAAGCACGAGAAACCTAGTAAATTATCATATGAAAACCCATTTTATAAGGTGTCCAACTAGACAAATCTGTTATGCGATGGACTCGAGCTCTTTATATCCTCTGAGGGGTATATTGAGTCTTTGAAAAGTCTATAACAGACAGTAGGAGGCGTGACAGAGCCGAGTCGATTTAGCCATGTCTCTATGACTGTTCATCTGTCTGTCCATGTGAACATCTGATCGCAGAGACACTAATATACGCTCGAGGTGGTCGACTGAATATTCCTTTCTTGTATATAATGTATAAGTGTGTGAAATAAGTAAGTACAGAATATAATTACACTGTTTGCTTTACTAAAGCATTTCAATTAAACATGGTAATTAAAAAACTAAATCAAAATAGCTTCTGATCGTTATTTTAACAATGATACTTACTATTTCCAAACCCATTTAAGAATAATAACTAAATCAAAATAAGTACCTTTTTTAAATTTTTATTGCTCTTAGTAAAACGTTCTTTAAGTAAGATTTTTACGGATTGATTAAAATACAGAGTTTCTGGAGACCGAAAAGTATAAGCATTCTAGAGCATTCTGCTGGGGATCGAATTGGAATCATCTATGGTATCAAATTAATGCATCTGCAGTCGTTGATGTGGAACTTTAAATAAAAACAAAGAAAGGCATAAATAAATAAAGGTTAAGGTTTGAGTGTTTATAATTTATTTTTATTGCATTATCGTATATATGTATAATCTATGGAATTGGACATAACATATGTAGATGTTTAAAAGTGTAATACCATCTGAGAAAATAATTTTTTTTAATAAAGGAAAATTTAATAATATATTCATGTATGTATGAATATAAGAACAAATGGTCGCTAAAGCTAGCTTTCTTATTAAAAAATGTATTAAATTTTAAGATAAAAAAAAAATAAAAGTCTCTAACTATGTTATATATCTGAGATAATGACCTTCATACAGTCCGACAGACAGACAACTTTTTGCACAAATCTATTTGTCTGTTCAAAGAGCAAAGTAATAAAAAATACATACACGAAATTCTGCAGTTCTTAATTGTGATATTTCCGAATAATACTAAAATTTACACAGCATAATTGATTAAAATTCAGCGTATACTTACATGGTTGTGAAATTTCACAAGTACCATCTTTATTGCGTTTACAATGTGGCCTAATAGCCATTACATATTGTAATGGCGTTAATAAACATATAATTAAAATTATGACATTTAAAATTATATGAAATCTCATCTTGTCAACTTGCTAACTCGCTTCAGCTTTAGTCTTCAACTAATCTGAAAGTACTCGTTGAGTGAAGATTTTATAGCAAAAATCTATTATTTACTTCTAAGTGTTTATATGTATGTATATATGCATGTACAATTAATTATCTGTTTGAAATGAGCTTTAAAGCTTGATGAGTATTATCACAATTATATAAGTATTATATACAATGTTAATCAATTTCAAATAAAACATACACATATGTACAGTGCTGTCTGGGTATAGTGAACAAATTTTCCATCTAGCAACCTGCATGCCAAAATTGGAGACCCTAGGTGTTATATTTACCGAGATATTCGGAAGAAAACTGTATTTTTCCGAGGTATGTCTGGTTTTTTGCTTATTGTGGGCGAATGGGGCGTGGCATCAAAAAAAATTCTTTATTGCCTGACTGAATGTGTGGTCGATACTGACTACCATTTCTGAGCTCTGTTTGTTCATACAGACAGACAGACGGACATGTCTATATCGACTCGACTGTTGATGCTGATCAAGAATATATATACTTTATGTGGTCTGCGACTTCTCCTTCTGCCTGTTACATACTTTTGACAAACCCAATATACCCCTCAGTACAAAAAGGCTGATATGGCAACACTTCTCGACTATACATATATTTTTCTACAAGACATGATTCTATTTTTAGTGTTTGTGTGAAGTATGTTTAGAAAAATGTATATAAATATGTTTAATGAATATTGGTATAAAAGTATCGCAGAAGAAAAATAACCTTTAATAAAAAACCAATTCATTATGTATAGTTTGTAAAATACTTATTTTAAATTAATAAAAAACCATGTACATGTCAGCATAATATTGTTTATAATGTTGCTAGGCATTGCGCACAAGGTTTCCCAGGGAGACGTAAACGTTTTGCTTGAATAAACAAACTTGGTAGTAGGAAATGAATGAACGTAGACTTACTAAACAACATATAACAAACTTAAACGGTTGATTCAATATGTATTCTCTGCAACATCCGCAAGTTGATGAGACTTTTCTAAAGTTAGATTCAAAGGTCGAAGAAGTCATGATACTCTTACAAAGCATGATAAAACCAACAGAGTAATTAAAATATAGTTCCAAGTATTACTCCGAATTAACTACTACATAGTAATTATTAAAGAGGGGAGACCGAAGCTACACCGAAAAGTGAGATGACTGAAGGGAATGTTACTGATGACAATTTTATGGTTATTGTGCGCGAAAATCGAAAAGTGGATACCCCTACTGTGAACTGCGATCGTTTCACGTTTATGCGGCAGGTGGAAGTGGATCAGGATGAACGCTCCAAGGCTCGACTGGAGCGGGAACGTGTTGCCCAGCATTTTCGCAAGTATATTTATAAGTCAAGCCAAACATCGGTATAAGATTTAATTATTTCCATTTTGTAGACTGGGCAATGCCAATTATCGTCAGGGAAACTATGAAAATGCCATATCCATGTATAGTCAAGCCATTGAAAATATCAAGGATAGTCCAATTCTATATATAAACCGGTCTATTTGCTTTATCAAGTAATAGTTTAATAGTTTACCATGAGCTTTATTAATTCTATCTTTCTAGATTGGGCAATTGCAAGCGAGCGATTATCGATTGCGATTTTGTATTAAATAAATTGGATGAGAAAAACTTACGAGCCTGGCTTTATCGCGCCATGGCCTATAAAAGCCTCAATGACGATGCCAATTTTGAAAACTGTATTAAATACGTGCGCAAATATCACTCCAAGCAAATGAAATTTATTGATTCCTTTATTGAGAATATGAAAAGTACTTTGTGATTGACAATTAAGGTTCACAAACGTGAATTTTGCTCCGAACAATAATAAAAAATATCTATTTATTTTTATTAATTTTGTGTTTTTATTTTAACGCCATGGCAGAAAGTTTTGGTGAACGGGAAGGCAGAATCTTCAGGTAGAGTAAAGTCCATCAAATAAATCAAGTTAGTGTGGACTTGATTTGGTTTTGTTTCTGTGACATCAATGCAAAAATAAAATAGAAAAAATAAAATATTTATAAATAAGTAATTTAATTGAAGTTTTTGATCAGTTGTATTTATTAATTAAGTTTCATCTTGGAGCGAACTTAAAAACTTATTAATAACAGTTGAAGTCTTATCAATATATTAGTGTGAGAAGCTCAAGATGTATACAAACAAAAGCATGCTGGGAATTTCATATCTATGACTGTACGTTATATTGTATAATAATAATTTATTATTTGCAACATATTATACGTTGTTTCTACTTACTTAAACATTGGAATACAATTTCCATTTTGATCGCGTCTACACCGAGCCCGTATATCAGGAATTTCTTTTAAATATGATTGTTTTGCAAAAAGTAATACAATTATTAAGATAAGCATAAGAATAGACTTCATATTGTCAATCAACTATTAAGCTTCAGATTTCAACTTAAACTGATTTCGTTAATACGGACGCAGTGCCATCAAAGCGAGAAGAGAGCCAAAGCGAAAAGTAAAGAAAGTGGCGAGAAAGCGATTCTGAGATCATCTGATCTGAATCATCTGATCATATATGTATGTACATAGCTTTGGTGATGTGTGTGTTTTTGTTGCGTGCTGTGCTTAAATAACCTTCGGAAATATGGTTTTTCGCAGCTCAAGCTTAAAATACTGTTTGTTTCAAAACGATTCAAATTTTTTCGTTTTTGCTCTTGAACTTTTGCTGGACTTGAACTTGTCACCACAACGTGCTTATCGCGGCCACTCTATCGTCGGCCCTAGTCAATTGTCTGTCAATTACTAATGTGATGAAATTCGCAAAGCTTTATGGAATTGAAAACATGCGAAAGTACTTTACATTTTTAGTACAAAATACTAAAAATTGTTTTATATCTTATTATAAGCAACGAATTATAAGTTATTTATACTTACATATTATCCACCGAAAACACCGTGCAACTTTTAAAAAAGTTAAGCTATTTAAAGCGTGTGTCAATAAATTTCCCCCTTAAATCGCGATGACATATTGGTTTCAAATATGACATAAAAAAAATAATATTGTTATGATCAGTTTAATGATGTACTTCATATTGTCAACCTTCTCTTTAGCTTCAGCTTTTAACTTTAACTGAGCTCATTGTACATTTTGTGTCCCATTTATAAGAAAAAGTACATATGTTATCAATTAAAGGTAATTAAAATAAAAAAAATATATATAAAATATATAGAAGAAAGGCAAGTCCAGTCGAGCACTTGCTACAATGCAAAACCAGCACATTCCAGAGATAAGCGTAGCAAGAATTTATGTGAACATTTGTACGGCATCCAAAAATATATGATGACATTTTCTTGTTGCTGTATTTAGGAACCTAGATGCCAATATTGGGCTCACAACGTGTCATAGTTACAGAGGTATGTCCATCCAATAGGTATGTCAGATTGATCTCTTGTATGGACTGGCTTAATATGGAGTATATACTGACCAAACTATTTGTGGGGTCAGTTCCGCCACCTTCTACTTATATACAATACATAATCTTAACGAACTTCATATACAAAAATCCTTATCAATTTATACATTTTATAGCACCTAAGTAATACTATAAGCTAAATATTATACTATATTAATATTTTGTTTATTATAATATATTGTTATAAGCAACATTTTGTACTTATATTTGAGTCTTTATGCATTGGAATACAACGATCAGCAATCAACTCAAACTGTTGTTATTGCCCACTTCTAGTTGAATTTCGACATTTAAACATTAGTACATATGTTTTTATTTGCTTATTTATTATCAGTATAAACGCAATAATTTTAATACCCTCTGCACTATGGGAAAAATGCCCTATATTTTGGCATTAATTGTAATAATATAGCTAGAGACCTGAATTTTCTTTTGGGTGTTGCTAAGATAGAATTTCGTTTTTTTATATCCTCTGTGGGGTATATTGGGTTTGTGTAAAGTATATAACAGGTAGAAGGAGGCGTGACAGATATTTTTGATCAGCATCAACAGCCGAGTCGATATGGCCATGTCCGTCTGTCTATCTTTCCGTATGATCAAACGACTTGAGAGATGGTAAGAGCTACAAGTTCAAAGCTGGTCAGTATCGATCACATATGTATTTAGTCAGTCAATACAAGTATGTCTCCTTTTTTGGATGCCACGCCCCCATCACTCAAATAAAGTACAACTTCATTGATCAAGTATTTCTTAACGTATAGTTAAGCGTAACTTAGCGTATACTTGGAGACAAATAATATCAAAGTCAAAATATGACTAAAACAAGAAAGATATCATACATACATTAAAGCTGTGCGATGCATAGCCACGTGCATTGCTCTAAGCTCTGCACCCAAGCAATGAAAAACATTGTGGGAGAGAGACAGACACACAATTACATGTGCATGTTAAGTTCTTGCAGCAGTTATTCCAATTTGAACTCACATAATTTGAAACGAAGCTCAGAGAGTATTACATGGTCGGCATGCCCGACTGACATTTTCTTTCTTGTTTAAAAATGTTGCTAATTATTTAAATAAAATATATATTGTTTAAACAAAGAAAACGAGTTGTAGTTCACTATACCGAGACAGGACTGTATTTATATTTGTATATATGCTATGTGCTTACTGACATGTACATATATTAACATAAAATTTGTATTTTGTTTTGTATTTTCCTAAATCGTTTACTATACCAAATTGATGAATATATGGTTTATTACTCTGTTTAGTACTAATATTATAGTTGCTATTTAACTCCATAAAAGATTATTTAAAGTTCTGGAAACTGAATCCCAAAATGGGAAATATGCAAAACTCAAGTGTTGTTTACATATGACAGCAGGAATTTCATGTTGGTGTCGACGCTGTCAGGGGAACTCAACTGTCGTACAACTCTTTCGATTCTAATGCCATTCAATCGAAACACTCGCATCTCCGTACACACACACACACACACACACGCATACATAGACAGAGAGACAGACGTACATATGCCACCCCGTTAAAGGCAAACAATTCGATGGCGGTAATCAATCTTCCTCCACTCTGTGCGAGTTGACAGCTCCGTGGTGTAGAGTCAAATTGCGATCTTTGTTTGTCCCGTTCCCATTCCATGTTACTATCTCCTTTTCAGTTCCGGGTAGAATCGGCTTGGGGGTTTTGGGGTTGCCCGTTCCTGTTCCATTTATGCGTGTCAAAGGTTGCGTCGGAGGGCGACAGATTGAAGCATGGCAGAAACAGAGGAAGGCGACACAAATGTTGTACTTGTCACGGTTGTTGCGGTAGTTGCATCTTTTGCAGTGACTTTTGCAATAGTATATACATATGTGTGTGTGTGTGTATGTGTGGGTTGCTGTCCTTGTGGGTAAGTATTTTTGGAGCTCAAATCACACATTGAAAAAGTCAATAAATACTGCAAATGAGTCGCATAATTTCTTTTTCTTAATGTAATATGTCTCCCAAGTCATTAATCCTTTAGATTAGTTATTGTCTTTAACTCACAATGAACAAATAGTTATATTAGTAATAAGTCCAAATGATTTAGCAACAAATTGGCATTAAAAATATGACATTAATCATCGAAAACCATTATCTCCAAACAAGATGTGTTGTTTTGTATCAATTATATAGCAAAGCATGACCATATATCAATCAGTTAAATATGGGTAGTTAATAACACATTAAATACTTAATTTTTAAAAAATAAATAAAAATTCTGTTGGAAGCATTTGTACTGCATATCCTTAAATTTTAACTAAAATATTTACAAATTATTCTGCGACTTGTTAATTAAGTATTATGATTTGCTGTAGAATAGCTCTGTCTTAAAAGTTATATTATGATCAGATAATAAACACGTAAGATTTGAGCGGATCATTTTATCAAGCGGCCATCATATTAGCACTGCCAAGAACACTGTCGTCAAACTATCCTTACCCTTTATATGTATAAAGATAAAAGAATAATCGATAAGAAATTAAAATACCTTTTATATATAACCTTTTTTTCAGAGCACTATGGGGAAAATGTCCGATATTTTCGCAGAAATTCAAAATTAATGTTGGTGAGAATCTGAAAATGTTTTGTATATTATGATTTTAAGATAAAAATAATTTTTAAAACTTTTGGGGGAGTCGCCTTAACACTTGAAGCTCCTTAAAAGTCAACTGTTTTACAACAGCTCTGTGAATGAGAAAGTGCGGAAAACTTTACGCAGCTTTTAATGTGATTGGTACTTATTGTACAAAAGTGAATAAATAGATAACGAAAGCAAAAATATTTAAAAATTGTTGGTATTAGTAATTTATAGTATTTATGTCTCATTGTGTACCTGACCAAAGTATTGTTTATTTGTATTTTTAGGCCAAAACTAACAAATTTTATCGTTTTCTGTGGAATACTACTTCAGAGTCACACAGACTCACGCAGCAATTTTGCTGGGAGGTTATTAACAAACCCTTGTAGAATGGAGTGATATTAACACATTTTAGCCGTAATTGCCCGATTTGCGATTATATTGACATGTTGGAGCTGTAAACGACCTTTGGCGCGCCGAGCTGCTCGACGTTTGGGACAGCAACAATAGTAATGTCGACGCCGAAATTTCAAATATTGTTGAAAATCTAAACAATAATTAAAACACAGACCTTCGTAAGGATATTTGTAATGAAGTTAATTCACAATTGGTCTAAATATTAAGCTAGGAGAAGACAATAAAAAGATTTAGGTATGAAAGTGATAAACGCCATATTTAATAAGTGAATTTTATAAATTTAAATTTAATTTCTGTAATTGACCAATAAGATAAAATTCGAAATATTTATTTATGTCTAATTAAAATGTACAAAATTACATACAATTATATAATTACAATTTTTGTTAATAAATCGAATTTTTCATTGCAGAGCAGAAATCGTATGGTAGGGAGGGGAGATAAAAGCGTGGACCAATTCAAAAAACAAAAAAAAAAAACAAAATTTCGAAATTCTATTTAAGTCTTAGCTACACTTAAATTCATGTCTCTAGCTATTATTATTCCAAAATATCGGACATTTTCCCCATAGTGCAGAGGCTCAAACTACTTTTTAGTGATTTGCTGCCATGCTTAAGTCTAAACATTACAGTATATTTAGATTCTATCTCATAAACAATCTTTCTTAATATATGTATGTGAATGGCCCACAAGCTAACTGAGTACTCTCCCTCTCCATTCACTTTCAATGTTTTGGCCAATTTGCAGAGAACTTTTGTAATCAATATTGTGGCATAGGGAAAGTTTGTCGATAATGAAAAGCAATGCATTAATGTTATTGGCATAATACAACTAATATGTAATACAGCAGCTGGCGATGAAATATTGTCCGAAAAACAATATGCCTCAAACAGGATACACTCTGAGTGTATCAACTTGTAAATGTCCTTGCCACACTGTTTCTTTGCTATATTGAGCCAAATTTCCAATATGCTGAAATGACTTTATGATGTGATGACAACAATTTGTCTAAGAAAAGACATGAATGCGGAATAACTTACAGAAAATGGCGTACTACATAAAGAATATTTTAATACAAAATGTTTTATTTTAAATAAATGTTGGTACAATATGGTTTATACAAAAAAAAACTTAAATTCTATTTAATTAAATATATATATAATTTACTATGCGTTTAATAAATGTTCTAAAAAGTCAAAATCCATTTCTCTGGGCTCAAAGGAATCGTAAGAAGCGGTTGAAGTGGATGCAGATGTTGCCATGGAACTACTTGAATCCCAGCCAAAGTGTTGATCCAATAATGGAGCCGCATTAAACTGCTCATCGAATTCAAAGGATGGCACATCTATTTGGGTATTACTTCCATGATTCCATAGATCGGTTTGGCTTGCGAATTCGGGATTTACACTTGGCGCGCGATTCTCATAGATTTCTGAAAAGTTATTAGCGGCAAGATTGAACGGATCCGATTCCAATAGCTCAAATGGTATTTCACAATTTGGTGCGACGTTCTCCGTATTTACATATTGCAAAAGACGTTCTACGATCAGTTCATGATCACTAAGTGCTGGCTCTATTGTTGGTAGTTGAACACTTTCTTCTGGCACTTTTAGACCTTTTGGCTTAATCTGTCCATGGGCCAATTTCTTGGACTTCATTCGACGATTTTGGAACCAAACTTTTACTTGTCTTTCAGTTAAAAGCAATCGGTTCGCAATTCCAATGCGTCTAGCTCTGGCCAAATATTTGTTCTCATTAAACTCTCGCTCCAGTTCCAGCAGTTGATGACTCGAAAAAGCCGTTCGCGATCGCTTACACTTGGTCATAACTGTACTAGATTGACACATTGGATAAGAAGTTTCGTTAAACTGACAGATATTGTCATTGCTCTCAACCATCTGGGAGTAAGTGTAATTGTTATACATTTTCTTAGCTGATAATAGTGCTTCTGTTCTGTGACACAATGTTTTTTTAACTGGTTGCAATTCCGTGTTGTCAACTCACTTTTATACCCGCCAGGTAAACATATCAGCGAATCACAGAACCCTGCGAAATTCCTACCTGTTCTGTATGGCGACAGGTCAACCTGTCAGTCGTACGGCTGCATGCTACGTGTCGCGGCGTCACTTTTGGCCGCGTCTCTTTGCCAGTCTCTAGCTGGGTCAACGGAGACTCATCGACACACTTAAATTGTGGCGTGAGTCGAGTACCGTGATGACGAAATGACTGACGACATGTGTCGTATTTGGCTAATTATTAGTTATGCACAATTTAATTGACTTTGGCAGACAACTTTTGTAAACTGAGATACAAAGTCGTAAAGAACACAATGTTCTTAAAAATAGAGAAAATCCTTTGGTTTTAAAGATCACTTTAGATTATGGTGTACATTTATAAAAATAACTTATATGTACTACTATAGTACATACTTATACATATATATATATATATTCTTGTTTAGCACCAGCAGCCGAGTCAATTTAGCGATGTCGTCTGTCTGACCGTCTGCCTGTCCGCATAAACAGCTGACTCTCCGAGCTGCCCAATTAAGCATGTAGGTCGTAGGTCCGTCTGCCTCAATTTCTAAAATTCTGTTATTTGAAACTCACTCAATATAAATATTACTTAATGCATTTTTCTAGAACAAAAATATTAAAACAAAAGTTTTTGTATTAAAATCTTAAAACTGAACGTATATAAGTTAAGAATAAGTTGATCCCAAAACGGTTAGAATTTAAGAACAAAAATTCCTTATATTGGAACATTTAATTTTTATAAAAATAATGTCCATTGAATGTTAACATTGAATTTCTCAAACTGATTAAAAAACATTAGTTTTAAGTATGTGTTTTTGATATTATATGATTATAGAGATCCTAAAAAAAATGTTCTACGTTGATCAAATATTTTTTTGCCATATGTACATTTTTCTATATTTTACTTCAAAATTGTTTTCTGTATTTGCTGTTTGTTCTTGGTAAAAGCTAAACCGTCAAGATTCCACCCTTTTACCTGTTGTGCGGGTGTCATACTCAGAAATATTTCAAAAATTGTATTTCAAGTAATTGACCGTCAAATGCCCTTTGCGGCGCTATGAAAGAGAAATTCGTTGGTTTTTCCGCGGGTTTTCCAAAATAACTGTGAATACTTTTCCATGATCTACCTGCTTAGTTAAGTTGCGGCTCTAAAATATCCTTAATCCGGTCATAAAGTGCGTAGCATCGGTTAAACTTGATCTCCCCCAATAAAATTCGCCGTTTCTGAGCTAGTTGTAAAAAGGGCTAAGAGAACATTTATGTTATATGCCTGGCTTATGCAAACTAACGCGAAATCTGGGCTTCATATAAGTACATATTACTTATTCTACTACTCATGTGTTTGAGGTAACGGTGTACATACGTGTTTTTACACCTTATATTATGTATCATAAAAAGGCACCAATTATTTTTTACCATGAATTTTTATTTTGGAAACAAATTTGGAACTTGGAAACTTAATAATAATACGAAAATTTAACATATCATTTAGATTGTTGATAAGTTGTACAGAAATTTATAAGTATAACTAATTTTTATTCGTTTTATGAGTCTTATAATTAGGATTAGTTAAAGTCGAACGTCGAAGAGACTACGAACTTATTATATAGCAAAAACTTATCATATTAATCATCGATATTAATCGGTTCTTTGTATAGTTTGGCAGTTGCAAGTTGTATCTGTTTGATTTTAAGCCAATAAGGTGAAATATTAAGAAAATGTTTTTATTTATTAATAGTAAACACTTCATTTAGCTGAAAAACATTTTTTTGCCGGTTGGCAACTCTCTTTTTGTGGCAATCCTTCAAAACCAGCACATCTATTGAAGCTCTCAATTATGTATATAATATTTCTTGAATAGTAAAAATGGTAAGTTACTAACCAATACATATGTCTAGTTTATAGTAGTAATCATTTTTTCTGCTCTTTTTTGTTCCTTTTGAAAAAAAAAATGCACTTAAAGTTTCCTTTACGTTCAACAACAGTTATAACTTTTTTTTTATTTAAGTTTGGAATATTGTTTAGATATATCTGAAAAACATGTTAGAATATTATTTTTTTCTTTTTTTATTTTGCTTTGTTTTAATTTAATATTTTTCCATAATAATTAAAATAAAAATTAAAACCTTTTTTTCATTACCAGGCTTATAAAGAGGCGGAAAATAAAGACGTGGTCCAATTTACTAAAAAAAAATCCGAAATTAAAGTATAATATTAGTAACACACAAAATTAAGTTCCTAGCCCTTTTTTAGATTTTAAACCGCCAAAATCAACAAATCGCCCATAGTGCAGTGTATACTATACAAATCATCATAATTAAATTGCTTTATTTGTTTTGCACCAATTTTGATTAAATTTAGCGGATTGTTAAGAAAAATATTAATGTTATAAATTTAGAGACAAAGGCGCAAATTCCAAACGGCAGTCCACGCAAGTGGCGAATTATTTTCAAGGCTTATGCTTAGTTTGCTTTTAGGCAACCGCAAGTCATATATTGTTAATAAAATTAAATTTAAAAAAAAAATAACAGAATAAAAATTTTTCAAAGTAATTTAAATTGTTTATTTTTTCTAACCCTTTTATTCCAAAATAAAGCAGAGAAAATAAAATTTAAAATCAATTTACATTCCCCAAATTATTAAACAAATTAATTTTTTTAGAACTGAACATAAATATTATGACCAACTATGCTAATTTAACATACATACAACATAAATGTTAATGTTAAAATGAGTTAACGTTGTTTATATATTTTTGGCGTTTGCTGTGAAACATACACACACACACACACACATACATTCATTCATGCATACATAACGTAAATGAAACAGAAGCAAAGCTGAGAGAAACGAAGCGATTGCCAATAAAAACAAAATGTGCGAAA
This sequence comes from Drosophila tripunctata, assembly GCA_035047385.1. Taxonomy (NCBI): domain Eukaryota; kingdom Metazoa; phylum Arthropoda; class Insecta; order Diptera; family Drosophilidae; genus Drosophila; species Drosophila tripunctata. The sequence goes on from JAWNPS010000154.1 coordinate 154,075, forward strand.
CTGTGGCAGCAAAGAGACAAAAACAATGCCACCAAGATTGACAACATGATGGTTAGACAAGAAGAGGCGCTCAAAACAAAAAGAAAGACGCGCAGCGCCCAAAACGAAATGTCAAAAATACGCAACGCCACAGACGCGCAGAGACAACAAAAAACAAATGAAACTCGTCGCTGCAGCGCTGTCGCTGTTGCTGTCGCTATCGCTGCACCAACAGCGGCAGCGGCGACGTCGACAGCAACGGAATGTGTAAATAACAAAAAAGCAAATAAATTCCAGCACAAGCAACACGTTTGCAGTTCCAACGCAAAGCAGTAAAAACAGCGCTACAAAGCAACAAAGCCACAGAGCGACAAAAAGAAACAGACAAATGCTACAATCAACCAACCGACCAATCAACGTTGCGGAGACTCTACACACTGTGCTTGTGTGCGTGTATACGTGTGTTTTATGTGAGTGACTGAACTCCACCCCCCCTGTCTAACGTCTTTGCCCATCGGCTATTGCGCATGTGCAGACCGAAGCAGCTCTCTGCTCAACTCTAAAAGTGATGTGAAGATTTGACGATAACAACAGTTTTAATATGTTTAGCTAGATGAAAGTAAAATTTCAATAAACACAATAAAGGTTGAATAAAGTTATTTTATTTTGTTATTATATGAGTAAACTTTATATAGCAGCAAAAGCTCTGCGAATAGCTGACTTGAGAATTTTTTGTTTTGAATTTTATTTATTAACAATTAGCAAATATCGAACTAACTATGCTCTAAACTTTTGTCTAAAGAATATATTAAAAACTTATTATTGTTTTTTTTTTTAAGCTATGTAAAGATTGTTTATTATCATTTTTATTAAAATGTTCGAGTCTCTAAATATGTGAAAATTTTATTATTTATAAAATGCACATTTTTTCTACAAAACAAATGCTATGACATAAAATGCGAAAGAACTTGTATCAATTTCAATGTTAGCAATCAGATAAAACTTAAAATACTATCACATAAACGGTCCATAGACATATTGCATATTTAAGAAGCGAAACGCCAAAAATGAAGTACAAAAACTATACGCAATCTTCTGATAAAATATTTTTTTTAGAGTATTGTGTGCATTTTGCAAACAATTAATTAAGAACAATATTATTTTGAGATCATGAAGTATTTCTAAATTTTTACCTATAATAATAGAAGTATCCATATTTTATAGTTTTATAATTTTACATCAAAGGCAATAGTTAACTTTGTACTACTGTAAAAAATATCGAAAATGCAAAACGGAACATTAAATAATTATATTTTAAATAAACTTTTGTGGGATTTTTAATTTTACAAACTTTTGTTTGACATACTGTATCAATTCACGGCAGCTCTTAATGTACTTTCGTGTAACTCACACACGATAGTTGCGCTCACGAGCATGCAGCTAGCACATCTCTAAAATGGCAATCCACCCCAACGCTGCTTGCGCGCTGCCTCTGTCTCTGCCATCACACACACACACACATAGTACATACAACTGGACACATTGCAGACACGCCCTCTGATTGGTTGGTGGTGGTAGTTGTGGCGCTCATCTTTGAAGCATTCGTGGCATTGCTTATTGTTGGCCACTCCTTGTGTCAAGTGCGGACAAGTTTCAGTGCGTTCGGTGCTATTGGATGAAATGGTTGGTTGGGATTCGTGAACGCACGAAGCATCGTCGTTGAGCCCCAATACGGAGGGAGAGTTGCGAGTCTGAAAAAACTGTGAATTTGTCGTATAAATAACAAGTAAATACATTAAATATTGTGCATAAATTGTTAAGAAAAGTGCAATATGTTTAAATAGTGTAAAATATTTAGTTGAAATATTCACAAATAACGACGGCAAAGGCCACCATTGAGGCACTGGCACAACAACAACTTAAACCGGTTCTGCGCACCGATAAGCGAAGCTGAACCTACGCCGCAGGCCAGAAAGAGACAGCTACAGCTACAGACACAAAACACAGTGGCGCGAATGTGTAGAAAAGTGTAACTTGTAACTACAAATTGCAGTGCAACTGTCTGTGTGTGTGTGTGTGTATGTGAGTGTGTGGTTTGTAGCCATTGCAAGATCGGCTTCGGCAAGTCCCAGACCCTCAGTTTACTCAGCTCCATAGCCAAACTCGTACTCAACTTGTCGTTTCGCATACGCACCGTTATACCGGTCCGCACAATAGTGCCGTGCACTGTGCTTTGTTGCTGCCTTATCGTCGTGTTGTTCCCATTGTTATTTCTGTTTTGACACTCGCGTTTCCATGGGTGCCAAGGTGCATGTATGCGTGTAAGTGTGTGTGTAAAACAGTAACTGCCAGCTGCTCTACATGATGAACCTGGAACAGAAACAGAAACAGAAACTGAAACTGTTCTGCTCGAGTAAACAACGGTCGCCATCGACATCGCTATCGCCATTGCCATTCGTGCCGCGTTTGCCCGTGTCGCTGACAAGTTTGTGCCTGCTTTGGGCCCTTATCTGACCCTGTTGGCCGCAAAACATCTACAAGATACATAATAATAATAATAATAAGTAATACAACAGCAGATAGTAATTGTGATGCGATTGTGCAACACCAAAAAGTGTGTTAAGTAGTGCTGAAAATGTGAAAAATACAAAATGGAAACTTATTGAGAATTCAGCAATTACTTAGCAAACTACTATAATGGTGAGTTTAAAGTACATACTAGTATATATTATTTAAAATATAAATATTATTGAAAATTAAGGTTTTAAAAGCTATTGAGTGTTAAGCTTATTATTAAACTTTAGTTTATTTTATTTTTTAAATATTTTTTTATTACAACACTCTTGTATGCACCCGATTCTTATTTGTCGTATGCAATATAAAGTTTATTATATTTTTCCGACGGTGATTTTTTCGAGTTAATTTAGAAAACAAAGTTCGATCAAATGAGACATAATAAAATGTGAGCAGCTACTGTATTATATGAGTCTCATTTTAGTTAGATTTAAATTCTATATATAATGCTTTTATTTTATTTAAGGGATTATATTTCTTTCTGAAAATTTAGTTTTTGTTATCATATTTCGGATTAAAACTACATAATTTATCTATTTAAATCGTATACTTATTGATATCTTTTTTATACAAGTTTGTTGTTTATCGTAGTTCAGTAGACTGTAAAAGTGTAGTAATTAAATTTTTGTTGATCAAACTAATCTGTGAAACTGTTTGCTCATCATTTAACTCCAATATCTTCAGTTTTATCATATTGTTCAGACATTAGTTTAATTAAAGACTAATACAAAAAAGAAAATGACATGAAATTCATATTTAACCCAATAAATTATAACAAAACTAAATAATAAAAGCATAACAAGTTTTCTTTAATTGCAAAATAAAATATTTAAATATATATATTTTTTATTTTTGATAATAGTTATTATTATTATTTTTGATAATAATTATTATGATAAAAATTACATATGTATGTATTTGTATTTTGAGTATGTTACGTATCAACAAAAATGATGTCACAAAAATACAGCTGTCAAATAAAATATTTTAGTTCAAAAGGATTTGCAATGAAAGATGAATAGTAATGAAAATATATAGATTGTTAAAACACAATCAGTAGCTTCCCTATTTCATATTATTATGAAAACATATCAAGCCATAGAATGTAACACACCTTTCAACTAAAATAGGACTGAATTAGGCAGCTAAAAGACCGAAGTACTTATTTATAAAAGGATTAAAAATATAATTGGCTGATCGAACAAACTGATTTACCAACCTTCGTTGGTTCACTTTGGTAAATAGTTTAACCGAACTTATTCTGAACGAGGAAGCACAATTCTAATATAAACAAGTAAGGAAGATTACAGTCGAGCTTGCCCGACTGTAGAAGACCCTGAGCCAGTATTTAAAAAATAATGCTTTGATTAAAAGAAAATTTAATTAAGCCAGTATTCAGATAATATTTTTTCGATTAAAAGAAAATTAAATTGAATATACATGAAGGGATGAATTTTAATACAACTCTACATCGTATCTATGAGTTGCGTTTAGTTCAAAACATTAGTTTAAAAAAGCGATAGTTGTAAAAATAAAATATGGACAGTAATACTGTTTTCTCCTGTGGGCGGAGGGGCGTGGCATTTAAAAAAGTGATTTTTTTTTCAAAACAGTCTGGATTTAAAAAAAAAATAAATTTTCTTTAGTTGAGAAAAAGTTTTGGCTACCGAGGATCGAACCCTAGATCCCCTGCTCTTCGCAGGCAAGTACTCTACTCCCTACGCCACCACAATCTTTTGGGAGCGAAGGCTTAAATACATAATTAAGTAGAATTCAAAATAAATTATCGTAAAATTTTTGAATTTTGGCCAAACAAGGGGGCGTGGTATCCAAATTTTTTAAGCGGAATATGTTTATAAGGTATTCAATATCATGCATACCAATTTTGGGCTTTCTAGCATTCATATTAAAAAAGCCAAAAATCGAGATAGTCCCACTGTTTCTCTAATTGTGGGCAAAGGGGGCGTGGCATCCAAATTTGAAAATAAACTTGATCTGCGTAACAGAGCTACGAAGATTCTGCAAAAAGAGTCTCTAGCTATTATACTTGGTGAGAAACAGGCGTTCATACAGACGGACAGACAGACAAATTTCGAACAAAACCATTAGTCCCTTTTGCTCTTTTTCAAAGAGCTAAGGGTCTAAAAATAATTTACAACTTTGTTAAAAAGTACAATTTTTCAATATTTTTTTAAATTTGAACAAAACTATAAATAGGAAATTAATTTCATCTTAAGATTGGAAATTATTTTTTTTTTCTGTTGAAAACTACATTATAAAACATATTTGTAAAAATCCTCTAAAAAGTCTAATTACTTAGTTGGTATTTAAGATAATAAACTTTAATTGTTTTATAACATTTCCAATTTATGTTTTATTTTTCCGATTATATCCACAGACTTTTTTCATATTTTAATCATAAATAACTTTATTTTATTTAAAATTCAGGAGACTATTAATATTATAATTTAAAAATCTTTTTTAATATGCAATTATTTATAAGATATTGGTTTACAACTATATATTTTGCTCTCAAAACCGTAAGTTAGTATTATTTTATGTTACCAAAAATGTTTAAAAAGTCTGTTGTGGTAAAAAATTAATTAGTTTATTTATTTAAAAACTTAATCATGACTGTGTATTATGCATGGTACATATTTTTAATTTATAAATATTATTTTAAATAATAATTAAATATTAATAATTTATTATTTTAATTAATAATTAAATATTAATAAATTATTCATTTCAGATGCATAACTGAAGGGCAAAAATCGAAATAAACTGTGAATAGAAAATAGACAAAAGATCCGATAGGGAAATTAGTGTTATAAAATGCAAGAGGTGTGCAGCACATTGGACAGCACCCAGCTGGGAGCCCAGATAAAGTCAGAGTCGCCATTGCATCCGCTTCAGGTGCAAACCGGACAGACTACGGTGGCGTCAGTGGTGAGCGGACCGGGACAGCAGCCGCAGGGACAACAGCCGCCACCAGCGGTGATGCTTGTCAACAAAATGGCACCGAACTGTGATAAACGAGCGGCCGACACCGCCTACTGGATGGCCTCCGAGGGGGGTTTCATCAATTCGCAGCCCTCGATGGCCGAGTTTCTCAATCACTTGAGTCCCGAGAGCCCAAAAATTGGCACACCTGTTGGCGGTGTTGGTGTTAATGTTGGCGGTGGTGTCGGGGTCGGGGTCGGAGTCGGTGGCGGATATCCGGTTGGTGTTGGTGTGCCGCAGACACCGGATGGTATGGACTCGGTGCCGGAGTATCCCTGGATGAAGGAGAAGAAAACATCGCGCAAAAGCAGCAACAACAACAATCAGGGTAAGTAATAGATTAAACACATGTTACTTTATTTTATTTTAAATTCCTTAACGGCAAGATGAAAAGCCGCAATCAGCAACTGAAAATGCAAAACTCTCATTAATCAAGAAATCAGTGCAATTTGTGTTGCAACAAGCGGCGCCCAATACCAATGCCAATACCAATACCAATGCCAATACGAATACCAATTTTCAGTTTCAGTTCCAATTCCAGTTACCCGTTTCCCAATAAGGCCAAGAGTTTCAAGAGATTCACAGCTGTGAGTTAAGATCATTTCGTTTCTCAGTGCACACGCAACGCGTCTGTTTTTTGTTCTCGTTGTTTTTCTGTTTCTGTTGCTCTTACTCGTTCTCTTCCCGTTGCCGTTTCCCATTCGCTGTTGTGGGTTCGGCTCCTTTGATGGACTGGACCCAGGTTGAGTTGCAGGCCCAAAGCCCGATCGACGCTGCGGCAAAGATCTGTTATTTGCGATCATTTGTAACAATTTTCGAGAGTGGCCGACGCGTCGCGACGTCGATTCGTCAGTTGTGACTGACTGATGAATTCAACTCAGTCCAACTTGAGACGAAAGACATAAGACTTCTCCAGAGTTTTACTTCTTCTATCTTACCCCAATGTGTCGATTTCATTTGTGCAGCCTGGACTTGAGTTTGTATCTGTGTCTCTACATTTTGAAATAAATGAGGTATCAAGGTTGTCTGGCCATACGTTTTCCTGTCCAGGTACGGCGTACGTACACTGTCCAATGTTACCAGGGCCACGCATATGCTGTCCCCCTCTCTCTGCACTTCTCATTCCACTAAGCGTTTGCAACCTGTTATTTAGGTTCATTTGTCAAAATATTTTTCCTGTCCCCCTGTTTCGATACTATAAAAGGGGCAGGAAAACAGCCCAAAGCCTGGCCACGGCCATGGGAATGCACAACCGGCTGCAAGTTGCAACTTACAGTTGCACACAAACACACACACACACACAACTGTAGAATATCCTCGGGAAATTTACACCAAAAAATATGGCAGTTTCTCTGCTGCATTTTAAACAGCAACATTTGCCATTCCAATTCCAATTCCATTCACTTGCACAATATTTCAATTAATCACAACTGGACACAAGTGGAGCATTCGTATGCAACAAAACGCGCTGCCTGCCTCAGGTCAATGCCACCGAGCAACGGTAGATCGTACAAGTTAACTTTGTACTAAAAATTAAACATATATTATTATACTTAAAAGTATTTTGTTTTATTTTATTTTTTTAGTATTTTAAAGTGCTTTACTAATTATGTCAACAAATTTTTAAAGCTTAGGCTTACTATATCTAGAAGGAGTTGATAGAGATTCATTCTAATATCAGATTCTTTATATGCTCGATTTTCTTTAAACGTAAATCAAATTCTGTTTTTTTTTTAATTCTTTTATATATATTTTTATTTGTAATATTTAATTATTGCATTTAAGTTACTTAAGTTAGAATTTATTTCAGAATGCGAGCTTAGGAAACATGAAAAATAAAAAAAATTTACAATTTTCAACTTAAATTGAAATTTTTATAGATTTTTTATAGTTTTAAAAATATCTATCAGTAGGTCCATAAAGGAAGGCTTAAATAAGTTTTATTTACGTTAAAATTTCTTAATATTAAATTTTTTGATGGTTTTGCAGGTTTTTTGTATTTTTTTTTTAGGGAAACATGAGATTAGAGGGGTATTATAAACACATTCGTATGCAGTATATTACATAATATCATTTGTTTTGTGTCCCTCAGCTGACTGAGTGGACTTAAACTAATACAATGGCAATTAATAGTAACCACACAACATCATGTTGACAAATGGCATCCACTAATCCGACAAACGTTTCAAGTGTAACCTGAAATCCAAACACGTGACCAATGTCACTACCCAGGGAAGTGAATGGATACTACGAAATCCCCAAGCGAGAGCTTGCAACTTCCTCAAAGAACAGTTTGTAGATGTGGGCGTAATACAGAGAGTTCTTGTCCCCTTTCCCTGTCCCTTGACCAAATCCAAGTGAAAGTGAGCCAATAAATAGCGTGAAGTATTCCGTACAGAATCTGTTGAAGGGTCAATACATCTTTTCGTTTACACATTCAAACGTATGTACGTGTGTATATCGGGACTGGGACTGGGACTGCGGTATGTGGGACTTCATGCTGTGCGATATGGATTACAAATGATGTTGTAAATGTCTGGCAACTGGAACCAGAGAAGGAGACGAATGTTGATATGGTACTCAACTGTTCTGGTTGCTGTTGTTGTTGTTGTTGCTGCTGCCTGTGTGTAGGTTTAACAGTTTAATTTGTTAATGTTGTCAAATTAATTCCCTGTCAAGTTGTAGTGCTGTTGGTATCCAACAGAGTTGAGGATCGTTTAAACGAAAACGATTAAAAATGTAGATTTGGGATTTAACTGTTTTAAATATAAGCCGATAATCTACAAAATGTGTTTTCAAGCTGTCATCTTTGTTTCATATTAGTATCTTTATCAGCAGTCCGTAAAATTGTGATCAAACCCAGTACTTTTAGGTATATTTTTAACTAAATAGTTGCAGTGGCAAGCTAATAAGTTCGCTTACATTAAATTATATTATGCCGAGATATTCCAGTTCAAACCATTTGACTTTTAAGACCATTATTTTAACCAAAACAAGACCTCACCCATTCCTTTAGGCCTCAATCGAGGACCTTGCCGCAAATTGTTTGTTTCACAGCCTGAATTTTAATGTGTTCGCGATTAGAGTACGAGTGTGGGTGTGTGGGGTGTTTGTGTGTTGTGCCCCTTATGAGTACTCATGTGCACATTCAGTTACAAATTGTTTTGTCAATTTGCTGGTGCTTCTGGGGCTCATTCACTCACATAATTGAAACAATAAAATTTGAACTTGAATAAAGTGTTAATTGGGCGTAAAGCTTCCACTTCTAATGAACTCTGAAGGCCAAGTTATAATACTACGTGTCGTTTATGGCCCAGCAAGATGCTAAAAGATTTGCCAAAGTATCTGAGAGATACACTGAAGTATCTGTGTGAGTGTGTGTGTGTGTTAAACACTTGGCTTGGCTTTAAGCTCTGTGCGGCTTCCAGTTAGCGAAACCAATAAAAAACAACTTGACTTGTGCCGCGTCTATTGAATTCCAATTCAAATTTGAGTCCGTGGCTGCGCCAGCTGTATAATCCACCCACCGACCATATGTTGCGCCAGTTGATCCTATATCCTTGCCCGTTCTCTCTTCCACCCTCTCCATGTCCGCGTCCGTGTCAGTTCCTGATTATGATTCGGGGGCGTCGCTGTATAAAAAATGCGAAGCGCACGACTCAAAACTTACCCCCTGCGGATTATGATTATAACAAACCATTTATCATAATATTTATGTTGATGCGTTGTACTTTTTCTCAATGAAGGTCTCCCGGTCATACCCAGGTTTGGTTTCGGTTTCGGTTTCGTTTTCGGATTCGTATCCGTGTGCCTTGTGCCTTTTATTAATTTTATTTATGATGAGTCATTTGCACATTTATAATTTTAACCTTTACAGTTGAATTCATTCAAAACAAACCTCGGGTAAGTGCGAAATATTCAATGGAGTCGTTCTCAATGATCATCCATGGATGATAATAATCATAATACTCATACAAGAGCCACAAATACATATGTATGCTCAACAGATAATGCTTAAATTCAAATAGATTTGTGGTTTATTTTGGACATGTTTATTTTGAATGGGGGGTTGAGTATCGGTGTGGGAGTAGGGGAGTTTTTATGTCTTTATCGGTAAAGAAACTGAGTGTTATGTAACTCTGTATGTTTACAGTTGCTGTAATGATAAGCTTTTTAGAAACATTTTTAAGGAAAGAACCTGAAATGTTTATATGTATTTAAATATTTCAAAGGTATTTTATATTTTTATTTTGCCTAAATGTTCTTAAAACTTCAAGGTATAATCCATTTATTCTTGGCAAATAGATACGAATGGTATTATCATGTTTTTGTAAACATTCTAATAGTATTGTATTCTTTCTATTCTTCAAGAATAATTCATTTGGAAATGGCACAATATCAAAGTCAATAAAATCACCTAATTACAAATATACAACCCGTTAAGCTACTATACATTTTAGACCCACTTAATTTAAGCGAAAAGTTAAACTTGAGAATGAATCAAAACATTAAATTAATTGCGAGCCATCAAATCATGTATTTTTTGAGTACAAATTGTGCGTCAAACCGCAGAATGTGCTCAATGCCAAATTTCGATTATATTAAAGTGCAGGCTCAGACTCAGGAATACCCTCAACAGAGAGTAAAAGAGAGAGAGAGAGAGAGAGCTAGACTGTGGCCAGTAAAAAGGTCGCGCAATTAATTGTTACGACTTTATTATGGAGATAAGTGCTCCCAGATAGAGCGACGTCTTGAAGCGTCCAAGGCAAACAAAGGGTTCTAATTGGCAGACCTTAGGACAGGATATGGTCGGGATAGGACCTGGGAGACAGACGTTTACGCCCAAGGCTTTCCTTATTCCCGTTATTTTGGGCAATCCCCCTCTAACGTGACTGTGAAAAAAATCTGTTGCGATTAGTTAAGCTTGGGGAAAAGTGCGACAGCGGCTGCCAAAGGAAAAACTCGAATTATTTTTTATTTTTTTGTGTTGGTCTTTTAGATTGTGGGTCTCCTTTATCTGCAAACTGGTGTGTCATTATTTTAAAGCGCACTTTTTTTCTCTTTACTCAAAAATTATGAAAAATTAATGCACGGTTAAGTTTGCTTAGCAACGGCTAACCATTTTGGCCAACTGACGCAATTTTTCTAATAAAAATTAATTTGTGAGAAATTATAAGGCAAATGTTTTGGGGCCAATTGATAATATACTTATGATAGCCGACCAGGAACAGTGGTAGAAAATGCATGAAAAACAAATGGATCAGTTTCTTAAATTTATGTAATTTACCATAACTATTGTAGCTTTGCTTTAAAAAAGTATATATGTACAGACACAAACATATGCAAAAGTGCTGACGGTTGTTTGACGTCACTGTTCTTGGAACTGAAAACACGTAGTCTGCTGAATATAACTTTCGAGTCTATTATTCGATCGTACTGAAGCTTTGAGGACACTAATGGCTACGGAACTTATCCTCTGAACAAAATCTTAAGACTTATGACCAAATTAAATTGGGGTCTGATACTCTAGAACCTACAATTGAACACCAGTGCCTCTAAGTCTTATTAAACTAGTTCCGATTGTTGTATTAAACTGTTTTAATTAAGAGCTCAACTTAAGAGCTCTGCAAGTGCATTTTATTTAATGACCAATGAATGTAACCCACTGTGCGTAATTTAGCTCCCCTTGGCGAATTAGGGGAAAAAACTTTGACTATAGAATTAAACTCACGGCCAGTATCGATTTAATTTTATTTCCACTCATTTAGCTAAAAGCCAAAAGAGAGGAGTAAACGGAATGAAAATAAAAAACAAAATAGAAAACGAAAAAGAAGCCAGAAAAAACGAGGCGAAATGAAAATATTTGTCCACGATTAAATTTTAAAAAAGCATTTTATGAAATGACTGCACTGACGTTGGCCTCGCCTTGGAAAATTTGAATACATTACGCCGTGGAGGTGGAGACGGTTGTGATGGTGGTGGTATTGGTGGCAGTGGTTGAATCGCCCTCTGCAAATAAACTTCAACTACATGCCCCATCCCACCAGCCACCTACTATACCCACTCCCCATGCCCCTTTCCATGCTCAATGCTATCAAGGAGCTGATTCCCTTTGCGGGCCAGGACGACGGCATGACAATGACACAAAAGCCGCGCACTTAATCGCCGCGGATCACATTCCGTAAAAAGCGCGACGATAAAATTTTTTACGCTCTATTCTTGTGTACTTAGTCAAATGGAAGGGACACCCCACGCTGTGGTTACTGAACAACAACCACAACGTACTTACTTAGTTGACCCGCGCTGTCCACATTTGAATATATATGTATATACGTTTACATCTCTGTCCACTTACAGTTCTTGGCGTAGTTGCTGTTGTTGTTGTCGCATCATCGTAAAGAAGAAAATCAAATCTGAAATTATTTTCAATTTGTACGCGATTTATTTTTATGTCTTTTTCTCAGCCCAAAACTTGAGCACTGTGCCACTCCTGTTCCTGTTCCAATGCCACTCTCTCTCTCTCCCTCTCTTTTGGCCAGGAGTTTAATTCAGTTTAAACGATTTGTAAACATTTGAATTGGATTTTCGGTCATAAAAATTGCTTGTTAGCGCCATTGTTGAGCCTTTATCAAAAGGACCCCGCACTAACTTGGTCCAAAGTTAATGGCATTACACTGACAACAAGTACAAGTACAAGTATACCTATTTATTACCGCATATCAGAGACTGTTGATCGCATTACCTACACTCGATTGCATGCAAATTCACTTCAAATACTTACAACAAGAATTATATTCATGTAGATCTTTACCTCTGTTTAGTTTGCACTTCACTAACTAACTACTGTAATAAGTTCATAAATTATCGAGTTTTACATAAAACGTCGCTTAGTTATCAATGAGCTGTAATTATCACTAAAGTGTTTGGGTAAGAGGCTGAGCCGAGTGTGGTTTAAGCGGTTTACGCCTCAAGACAAATGACTGCAAAAATCCAACAAAATTAAAAAACAGAGAATCCCATAAATTACATATACATGTATCAGTTGTAGTAGGTTATACACACGCTGATTTCGGCTTTCTGGATTCTTAAACGTAACGCTCCGTTGACTCGGAGTCTCTAAAACTAATTAGTCGTATACTAGTGTGATAGAGGAATATCTGTCAAACCCTAGCGAAATCACAAGTGTGAATTTTTTTTAGTACTTTTAAGGCCCGTAGCATGCAATTTTCGTGTCATGTTACCACATGACAAATATCTGCGGAAATGTTTATATATTTCCTACTTACTTGGACAGAATTGTTATAAAGAGTCTGGCTGAGAACTAGACTTTATGCCAACGTAGATAACTAATTGTAGCAGGCTCTGCCCATAGATAAACTTCATCAAAGTGCTGTATTTTTTTTGTTCATAAAATTAAATACATCTAGAAAAGATTAGTTTATATTGAAACACTTTAGTGTTTGTTTATATTAAAGTAAAATATTACACTTGAATTACGAATTTTTTAAAATTTGATTATTAGAAAATGTTTCTTTTATAGAGGGATTAAAAATAACATTAATTTTAGCACTCTTTTATATCAAGATACAAGTTGAATGTTGTAAAAATCCAGGTATAGAGAAAATCACTTTGTATATATATATTTGTGAAAGAGTTTCTAATTGACAACAACTTAAAATTTTCATCTAAACTGAGGAGTATTAACATTATTATATTCAATTATGTATATATGTTTTGTTATAGAATTTCTAATTTATAAAAACTTAAAATATAAACCTAAACTAAGTAGTATTTACATATTTATTTCCAATTCACAAAAATGTATATATACTTTTCTATCTTAATATTTTTTGTTAGTCTTGATTTCAAATATATTTTATTGAGATATTTTAAATAACATTTATTTAAATTAAAATTAATAAACACGATTGCTAACACAAATTCAGTTAGTTTTATATAAGTTTTAAATGACATTTAAACAAAATATCCAAAAGTGCCGAAAAATTCCGATAAATTTTCTAAAAGTAATTTGTGTGATTTCAGATATTGGGCTATATGTTAAGAAATATTATTAATGTTTCAATAGCAAATTTTAGCCAAAATCTTTCTGACTTTTTGTTCGCAGTCACAGTTATTAAATAACCTTATCGAACTTTTTATAAATTTATCAATTCCCAGAATTATGCTGTCCTTATTAATAATTTATGATTGAATTTATTTTCATTTGCTATTTAAAGTGTGATAAATGTAGCCAAACGGCGCTTAAAAGTGCGTGAAAAGTCAACAAGGATAACAACCACAAGGATATGGGAATGAAACACATGCTCCTGTTTGACTCTGCTTGTTCCTGGGACAAAGGTTGTGTGTGTGTATGAATCCGAGATTTAAATAAAACTAATGTTTGTGTGAAATGGATTTTCTGTTTGTCATCGAGTCTCGGTGTGTGTGTCATGGGGTGTGTAGTGTGTGTTTGTTTGCCACTGTTTTATATTCAAATAGCAAACCACAAAAAGGCTTCAAGGATTCGTATTCAAATGCACACACACAAACACACAGCTAAACAGATTTAAAATCGCATACGCTTAGCACGTGAATGAAAATCCGTAACTGGAATCCTTAAGGCTGCCGGCTGCGGGCTGCGCGTTGAGGACGCCTTCCGCCGAGTCATGCATCATATCGGCAACGGAACGTAAAGAATGGGTATTTTGGTGGTAAGAAGAAGAAGAAGAAGCAGCAGCAGCGAATGCTTAAGGGGCATGCGGCGTGTGGATGACACGTGATTCCGTTGGTCGTAAATTTTCGTTGCACGAATTTTTAGTGCTTTGTAGTTTTAATTTGTGGCTTGTTGAGAATGTTAACAGAATTATTTATGCGATGAATGCGATGATAAAAATTATGATATGCTGCTAAAACTTTTTGCGACTCTTGTCTCAACGGATATTGCCACAAGGTAGCACAGGCAACACACACACACACACACACACCACGTACCTATCACCTGAGATAAGAATAAGTGTTTAAAATGAACGAAATGTTCCCTTTTTGGAATTTTTCGCTCACCACCCACCCTCAAGAGCCAAAAGGAGGGAAATTTTTTAATAGACCTTTTGCGGAGCACAGCAGAAAATGTCACTCAGCCATTTCATTCATCTCCTTGTCGATTGGGGTGTCATCTCTTCCGCATGTGTGTGTGTGTGTGTGTGTGTGTGAAAGTGTCATGGCATCATCCATCATTTTGGACTTGACCTTTTTTTCGGCTAAGCTTCCGTTTAGCAGGAAAATCTTTAATTTTGTACATTTATCTGGGGCTGAAACTCCTGGGCTAAACTGAAATGTGTACCAGGTTGTGTGGCACACACATGCTACAGATACTCATCCAAAAGATACAGATACACACGATGCGAGTCTTTTTTTTTGGGTGGAGAGACGCTGACAGCCAAACGTCACTTGGCAGACAGACTGCCAGACTAGACACACACATTATATACATATAAATATGCATATATTTTGTTTATGTATGTCTTGCATACCCTATAAAAAGTATCACCAGGTCGTTGTCCTTTAATCATTAACCTTATTCAAAGTCGCAGCTAAGCCAAGTTTCTGCATAAATCATATTTGGGTGAATTGGGCATCTGAAAGTCGAGCAGTCTTTTATTATGTAGCATGCCTCACTTTTTTACACGCTCAACACGAGTGAAATGTGCAGTGCAATGGCTTATTGTAGACATGGAGATGATTATATGGTTGTTGGTCCACCATGTCGGGGTTTCACTCTGGGCAACGTGTTAAAAATGAATTTGTCATCTGTTAACTGTAAACTGTGTGACATGTTTGCGAAAATCGCCAGACAGACGACATCAGACATCAGACATGAGACAAACAGACCTCAGACAGCTGAACATTGAGAACTGAGTGCAGAAATCACAGATCCGACCAATACATCAACTGATTTAGCCATGGTCCAAGTCTGATTGATTTGCATCGGGAATTCTTATTTAAATTGACATTTTTATTTTTTAGATTGAAACGAAGAACACGAGGGCAAGAGAGAGTAGAAAAACGGATGAAGCGTGATGTTCAGATTGGTGTAATAATTTATTTTTTGTTTCCCTTGTTGCTAAACTGCAATAATTATGTCAGCTGAATGTATCCATGTGATCGATGGGACAAGATGAGAGTTAGGAGTTTGCAGAGAACTCTGTTACCTATTTTGAGCACCATTTTAGTGAGTTAATCAGTGGATTCTGAAAATAAACTTAATAGTGTTTTAAAGAACTTTGATTCCAAGTTAAATATACAATATGAATCCTATTTTACTACAATATAAATCAATATTACTAATTACTGAACTAAAATACTTACATACCCATAAAACACATTTAAATAAACATTATTTAATTTGCCCAACAATATCTGGAAACAGTTTCGTGTATAATATCTGTGTGGCAATCATTATTTACATAACAATTAAATAATAATATTCTAATATACTACTAATCCAATGATTTTAATGGTTTTTCTTTGGAACTTTTACAATAACTAATTGATACCTTTGCCCCTTTCAACCTCCTCCATGAAATGCAGAAATGTTTTGCATTCAAGTCATAAATATAAATAAATATTGTGGTTTATTTTGTGTCATTAAATCGAGCGATTCATTGTGCATAAATAAACAAATAACTAGTGGAATAACAATAACAAAAAACGACGAGTATCGAGTACACTCGTATGTAATTACAACAATTCGATGGCGGCAGTTATTAATTGATATTCGTACATGGATAACAGATAAAAATGAAATAAGTGGGCCATTTATGAACCAGCAAGTAGTATCAATGTTTGCCCCTCCCGACCCTCTCCTCTTCTGTCTACACCTCTCACCTCACTCACCTCCATGGTTACATGCTCCCATGCGCTGTGTAATTGGCAGCGTTTAGCTTCAATTTTGAATGTCAATTGGCATGGAAATGTGGCAGGGGAATGTGAATGGGATGGAAAGGGGTGGCGGAGTGTCGTTTTAGCATTGGTAACTGTCTGACCGTGTGATTGTTATAAACGCATCGTTCAGATCATTGGACAAATTGCTTTCGAATAATTGCGACGATTTTTGCTAAAGAGCGTGAAATTCATTTGCAATTAAAATAATATTTTTCCACGTGAGTGGCGCATTTATGACACAATAATAACAATATTTGCCATCATATTAAAGCACGTAGCATTTGCGTTAAATATGGAGCAAGTTCAAAGTGCTCAACTAGTAAATATCCAGTAAGAGTTATTTGTTACTAAAAGAAAGCAATGATAAACCAATTGTAAACATATGAACAAACAGAAATACTGAGAATACTTTATTTTTTGGTGGTGACATGCCTCATTTGCCCACAATAGGCGAAAAACCAGAAAAAATACATGTTTTGGCGAATATTTCCGTAACCTAGGCACCTAGGGACACCAAAATGTACTTGCAGGCTGCTAGATGCAATATAAAGACCATTCTATTAAAAAATATTGGATGCCACGCACCCTTCGCCCAATAGAAACAACAAAAATTAAAAATTTGCTTGCCTCTAACTCACATGTTTCGTACCGTTATAGCTTTGTAACTATCACACCCGTTTAGAGACTAATAACACTAAACGATTCTAAAAGTTGCATTAAGATTGGATTATAATAAAGAAATTTATCGTACATCGAAAAACGTAAATTTTAGGCATTGGCATTGCACTGATCTCAGTGAGGTGGTTACAAAGAGGGGGGAACACTTCCTGCTAAACTGAATTGTGTTCTTATAATATTTGTCTGATTTAAGTGTTTTTAATCGAAGAAGTAATTTTGTTGCTTATTTCTTTATGAAATCTGTACTTCTGTCTGTTCTATATAATATATCCTGCTCGATTATCTTGTATGGTATTTACAAAAATATGTGCTGTGTTAAATTTTTAAAATTCTTGCAATTTTGGGGGGATGTCAACAGCTGTCGCCATTGCCGATTTGTGCGTAAAATATTAATTTCGCATTTTGTGAATTTTAAATACCAGAAAAAAAGGTGCATAAATCGCAGAGTTCGAACTGTGAGAAATATTAAAGCTGTGAGGCTATGGATTTTTCTGATATATATATATATGTATATGTATATAATATGCAGCAATGTTTAATTTCAGGCTGCAAGGGAAATGTCTGTCAACAGCAGCAACAATAACAACAACAACAACAGCGACAGCAACTGCTGTGGTTAATGGCTTTTGAATGCAAATTCAATTTTATCGCACTGTTCACTTTTTAATAAGATTTCTTAACGTCTGCGACTGCGACAGAGTCTAAAACTGAGACTTGGCTAAAGGTGCAGTGTGTTGGAAATGAAAATTAGTTGCAAGCGCTGCCCAAAAAAACCAAAAACCAAAAAAAATGGAAAGGAAAAGAAAAGAAAATTCAAATACTGAGGCCAAACAGACACGCGACTGGCAACTGCAAAAAATGCGGCTTGTGGCGCCACAAGCTACACACTACTACTACTACTACCACTACCACCACAAGCTGTAGGCAGTGCCACAAAGCAGCGGTGGTGGTTCACACACACAGACACAAACACAATCACACGTATTTTCGATATTGCCAGAGCACTTTTACCTTTCGTGCTTAGAGGGCACAACCTACAATCCAACAAATTGCGTTTTGTGCAAGAGTGGGTGGGAAAACTGTCAGAATGAATGAGTAGACTGGTCACACCTACTGTCAGTCAGCTACAGGGCAGCCACAAACAACAACTACTACAACAAGAAACACAACAACGACAACGGTATCATTTTGAACTGGACAAGGCGTTGCCATTGCTCTGCGTCTGCGACTGCGTTTTGGCCACAACTTGTACTGAAGTGGTTCCACAAGACCAACAGCAACAGCAACAGCAACTTTAAAGTTCACTTGTATTTATTATTTTTTTACACATTAGATGAGTTTTTTTTTCTGTTTTTCAATTAGGCAAATGGGCTTTAAACATGTATAAAAAAACGGGCAGTGCTTAGATATGAACGGATTCTATTGTGAAGTTGAGTTTAATTTATGCAAATCATTGATGTTTGTAAAAGCAAATTACATTTAAGTTTATATTTAAGAATTGGAAAACTATTAAAGAATTAATAAAAGAGCATATACATATTTTATTTTTATTCAGAAAGAAGAGGTTTTTTATATTAACTTTTTTTGAAAAACAAAAATAGAAATCAGATTTATACTTTTTGCTTTTAAAAGTATTTAGTTATATGTAACATTTAGCCAAAATTAAATAATTTAACAAATTTTGACGCAATTTCCATAGCAATTTCTATTATAAAAACCTTCAAATATCTGTCTGTATCAAAATTCCTATTTCTACTTAAAGTAAATAGCAACTCTGAAGCATTTCTTAAATTATTTCATTGAAATGCCAGTCATTTTCATGAGCTTGAAACAGCTGCTAACAAAAATATACAAAACTAAACTAACATTTACTTATTATCTATCTACATTTTTGCTAATCACGTTGCTGCTGCCCATTTCAATCCGAAAATGTTAATATATATATGCATGTTTGTATATTTATTTACTCATATTTATTTAAGGGGTTTGTTATGAAACTGCATAAAGTTTTGGCTCCAATCCCAAAAGCAGAATCAACTGTCAGCCCAGACGCTATTATTTCCGAGCGCATGATTTTATTTTCGCATCGATTCCCCAACCCTGGTAACAATTTCTGAATCCTTAGATTACTCCTTTGATATTTCGGTTGGGCGCCTCTCAGCGCCTTTGTGCAAATAATGTACTGCCAGACATGAGAAGCAACTCAAGACGTCAGCTTCCATGAGACACGCTTAGAGTAGTTTGAGTTCTTGTGTTGTATGTGTATTTTTTGTTATTGAACCGCATAGAAAACTTCTCAATTACTTGGCTTGGAAGTTGTTTAATATTTTGCTCTTGTCTCCGGAAGTGGACGTCGCCATTCTGTTGACCGCTCGTTACGTGCTGCATGTGTTCCCCATCATCTCCAGCTTTAACTTTAACTTGGCAGTGGCAACAACTTGAAACTTCCGCTACTAACTTTGGGGTTAATTATTTTCCACTTTTGAGCTCAATTTCATAATACTCTTAGTATAAAGTTGCAAGTAAGAAAAGCAGCAACAAACTTATTGAAAGTCTACTACAAAGTTTCTGATGAGTTGATCGGGAAAATGTTTTCCCCACATGAAAAGATAGCTATACACAATATTACATATTTTATTACAGTATTTAAAACTGTTACGCATTAAATTAATAAAATATTTTCTTTATTTTCAGGTGATAACTCCATAAGTAAGTACAGATTGTTTCTATTCATTGCGCAACATTGAAAACCACAAACATATTTAATTGGCTACTAAAGTACAACAAATTGCATTCGTTTGAGTTCGAATCAGAAAACCTCAATGGGTTGGGAATGAGTTTAGATTTTACTAAAAATTAAATAAATGAAACCACAAGATGATTTAATGTTATTATACTATACATTTTTTTAGCCGAAAACTCTGCGAAGGTTATGTAAAGAGCCGCAAATAAAACAACGGCTGCCAATTTAAGCCGTTTCGTAATTTTGTTTTTTGTTTTCTCCTTACCTTTTCGTTTCTCAAGCCTCTTTTGCCTTTTTAACTTGATTTTGAATGGGCCAAAACAAGCTGCAAAGTGAAGATAAAAGCTGCGGCTAGTAAAATTATACAGATATAATTGCATAAATATTTGGGAACTGCAGAGAACTCTTTTCCCTATTGTTATACTTGGTTATATTTAAGATACTCTTTCACTAACCGTTCAAATCCATATTGGCTGCCATTTTGTATTGAAACATGCTTCGTCTAGACGACGACCTCTCCCTAAAGCAATACAACAAAATAACAGAAAAAGAGAGAAAAAACTGAACCAATCAACCGCCAACCATTTTCGACCAATTCAACGGAAACGACGCTTTTTCATGTTCGTGACCAAAGTTTAAGAGTGCTCAGTGTTCGGGGTCTGCATAAAAAAATTTTACCTGAATTAAATTGAGTAACGAAAAACACGAAAAGTTTTTTTTTCCATGTACCTCACACACACACAAAGCAAGACACACACACTACTGTACGTACTTAAAGGTATGGAGGTCTATAGTATAGACAGTTCTGTATCTTTAGCATTGGTCGACATTAGTTTTTTTTTTTCAATTTTTGACATTGTTGTACTACTTTATACTCTAAGAAGGAAATTAAAGATGAATCCGCTTTGTGATGAAGTTTGAAACACTAAAGTATATTACGTTATTTATTCGTTAGAACTGGTTAAAGAAAATAGAAATGTGGAAAGTTGTAAATTGCATATAATTTTTATATGTATGTTGAACATTGGGGAAGATGTGTTGAGTAATTTTTTCTGTTCTTTATTAACTTAAGTAAAACAAAAATATATATTTTAATACATTATCCAATTTTTATTCTGAATAACATGAATAATTTAAAATTTTTTAATTTATTAACATGATAACATTGCTCAATTTGTAATTTATAAGCTAGCTATAAATTATAAATTAAAAGATTTAGTATGTTAGCCGAAAATACTTACAAACTTTAGTTCATTTAAAGTATAATGGTCGAATAAAACTGATCCCAACTGATCCAATTTTTTAAGTTAATTTTTAAACTAAGAAAAATATATTAATGACTGTTTATAAATTGTAAGACTTTAAATTTAATAGCCATGAGTCGTCTATCCACTTCGTTATAAGAGAAGAACTTTTACTTTAAACAATAGTTTGGTTTATAAAATTCAAACTTTGATACAATTTCCAAAATATGTAGTAACTAAAATAGGGAATCTAAGGTTCGGGGTATTAAAACACATTATTTCATTCTCAATTTTGCTTCAGTTTCTGTTTTGTTGTTTGCATAGCGTAAAAAAATGTACAAAGAGTGAACAAAACTCAAAGCGGAACACGCTACCAGTTTCGGTATGTTTTTCTGTATTTTTGTTTGTATGCTTTTGTTGTTCCTACCAACTTGGCCCCACTTGTAATATCATTTGTCGGCGATGTCAGCGTCAACTGCGACGCCGACGTCGTGTTTGCATGTGTTGGTCACTTTGATGGTATTGGTAAAGCGGTTGCGGAGGAAATAATTACATGATTGAGGCACACACACATACTACACACACACAACAACAACGGTCACCTTCTTGGTGGTGGAGCTTACCATAGTAGTGGTGGTACTGGATTAGTGGTGCCTGCTGCCATTGTTGTTGTCTGATCGAACAGAACACGTTAGCCTGGCCAACTCCAACTCCAACTCCAGCTTTTAGGCCCTTTGACCATTGCATGACAACGTCGCATGTGTGTATGTGTGTTTGCAAACGCCGGCAATGGAATGAATGGCGGCTTTGTATACTAAATTCTTGTTGTTTTCTTTTTTCTTCTCTTCTCTTCTTTTTCTCATTTCTTTTATTTTGTTGTTGTTGGTTTGTTTGTAATTCATGCCAAAGCCGCAACAATGACGATGACGACGTCCCAGAGCAATTATTGTATCGCTTGCACAGTGTACACTGTACAGCAGTAGCTGTAGCTGTTGCCTGTCCTTCTGTCTAACTCACCCCTTACTCTCTATCTTCTACCCCTACCGCTCTCACCTGTTTTGCCAGCTAAACCAACCCGCTGGAGTGGACGTACTCTTATTGGCTAAGAGCGCCAGGATAATTTGAGTATAGTAAATAGCGTTAAAACGTATTGCGAGTATGACATTCTATTCGTATGTAAGTACTTGTACTTGCGGTATGAATAGTAGAATATAATTTGATCAATATAATTACAATATTAGTTTAGCTACAAAATAATATTACAATACTCCTGAGGCATCTACTTTCACAGCTTTCTACCTAGCGGGATTTAATGTATTTTCCGCATTTTTAATTTAACTTAAACATGACTTCTTACCATAATTTTGGTAATATTTTCTAAAACTTAATTTGGACGAAGAACTTACTATATTAAGTTAAGTCTGACTAGTTGATTAAACGTATTAAACATTTGTCAAACTAGGATTTTTAATTCGTTTTATTATTTAATTAAATGATGGAAATTATTATCAATATGGTTGAGAAATCAAGTTTGTAAAGTTCTGATTAAGGTAACACAATCCATTCCTGAATAGAAATATACTTTATCTAATGCCATTAAGAACTGTGGAGTGAACTTAAGGAACGTGTTTACCCCTAGATTAGCCTTGTCCTTGACCACAATTAACTAACACTAATAGTTTGTAAATAGTTGTCTAATATTTACATTTGGCATGTGCTGCCTGTGGCTGTCTTATGGGTCGTATTCTGAAATGTTTGTCTTCAAATTGTACGCATTGTCTATCGACGTATCTTTTGACTGAGAGACACTTGGCTGAGTCTGAGGCTCTGACTGAGGATGAGTCTTTGTCTAAGGCAGACGTCAGTTTGAGGGCTTTTTGAAAACGTTTTCATTACAATGAAAACGGTGCGTAGTCGCCGCTGTTGCTGCTGCTGCTGCTGCCGATCGGACAAATGTGTCAGAGCTGAAACGTCATGATTAATGATGGTGGCAAGCATGTGGGCCCGAAGGCCACATTCAAAACCAGGGAGTAAAGAGCACGCCTGCCCGGCCCTGGCTGCATTTAGAGGCCGGGAATGGGACTGAGACTGAGACAGAGACAGCCTGGGGGTAGGGCAGTGCGACCTGGCAACTGGGCCATGGGAAGGGACACTGGGAATGTGTGTATGTAGATGGGAATGTGTGTAACAACTGCTCGCACCACTTGCCACTGGCCAACATCAAGGTAAATTAGACAACAAACACAAAAACACGACGCACAAAATGTAAACACAAACTGAAACACTTGGCGGAGCATTAGGTGAAATTAGAAATTAATCCTTGGCAGCACTCGGTATTCGGTACTCGGCATTCGGTGCTCGGCAATGTGAATTGTTGTGTCTTGACCATGGCAACGAGACAACGGCTCAAAGGGCGACAACATGGCGTTGATTGTTAACCACAAACCTAAAGAGAGGGTGCAATTGGGTAAATTGGGAGTGGCCAACATGTGTTTTTCTGAGTTACTTACAAGAGCATGGGAACATTGTTAATAGTCAAATGCAGACACAAGAAAAATTATTCCAACTAGGGAAACCTTTTAAAAACTTTTAATAGTAAAACTACTAAATAACCCTTACATACAATTTCTAAATTTTTACTTTTCTTAGTAAGTTGTCAAGTAAGCTGGCTTAGTCTTTTCTCGAATCATATAAGTAAAATTGGACAGGAAGACAAGATTATTTAAACCATAAATATGGCGTTTATCTCTTGTTTATTGACTATTTAAAGCTATATATTTAAATGTATCTTTAAGTGATGCTATACCCAAGCAAAAACTATCAACTTTTATTAAAAAATTTTAGTTAAGTTTAGTTAAATCTTTACATATTTTAGATAAAATATTTTTTTGCAAAAATTCATTACACTATCAATAACTAAATAAATCACAATCCATTTTACATAAGCCAAATAAGAATACTTTATGGGACATTTTTATTATATTGAAAGGAAGTAAGTGTAATCACATTTATTACTAAACAGATGCATTTTTAAAAATATGTGAAAAACCTTTATTTAAGCCAGAAAGAAAGTACTTTCGATGTAATCCCAATGTTATACACCTTGCCTTTTTCTATAATGCCATCGAATTAATGTTTAATAATTAACTTTGAAATAACAGATAATAAAATATTTTACTTGCAATCAACTATGAACAGAATAGACGAATGTTGCTACATCGACACCGCTATTGATGTTGATCAAAAGTATATATACTTTATGGGGTCGAAAATGCCTCTCACTGTCTTTCACACATTTTTAACAAATTTATTATACTTTTGTCGGGGTTATAATTATAAAAGTAACAATTAAGAGTTTTAAACATATTAAACAACTTGAAATTTTACCAAAAACTATATATAAAATATTTCATAATTTTTTGGTGCTGTTTACGATACACATTCTCGATAAGAAGATAATTTTTGCTTCTTTAAATATCAAAATATACAATGCTAGTGTATCGAATCAAATTATAGCAAAGATTTACAGTCTCGACATTAGAGTAGCACCTGTCTTTATCTAACGAAGCATAGTTCCCTTCAATTATATACACAATTTAATATGCAGAATGTAAAATCATTTATTTATCTAACTCAAAGTGATAACCAAATCTCCTGGAAAATAGCAGCTGTAACAATTCTGTCTGTCTGTCAATTTCATCAATGCCATTGATATTACGAGAGTACAAAAACAAAGCAAGAAAAAAAGATGAAATTGTTTTGGGATGTGAATGTGGATGTTGCAGCAGAAAGATGCGCATTGCCTTAATTGAAACCGTTTAAATTGCAATTAATCACTTGGCCAGAGTCGAGTTGCACAGTTGTTGCCGAGTGGCGCATCGAATTCCCACGATTGTGGAGTGGGAGTGGGTGTAGAGGTGGCTAAGAGGACCGGTGCGGAGCGGAAGGGAATCTGCTGACACTGACTTTGAATATTGTAGCTGAATCTGAGAGAGAGAGATGGAGGGGGAGTTTGGGGGGGCAGAGCTTGGCATTACTGTCACCACAGTGACTAATTTTATCTCTTTGGCTGCTTTTGTTTTAATTCCGAACAAATGAAGCAACTCCTGGTGGAGAAACACACGGTAACTGTTTAATCGCTTTCGACATGCGGATTTAAGTTTTTTTTTAAGGTAGAGGCAGACACGGAGTAGCAGGAGAGTGAGAGAGAGAAAGAAAGGCGCAGTGAGTGCTGTGATAAGTGAAAATATGGAGGACGAACCCAACCCTCGAACGTGTTGGGCGGATGAGGATATTGCCAACAACCCACGGTACACCCAACCACCCGATAACACAGCCAAACCACCAAACCCAAACCCAACAATCGCTTCACCGGACGCACGCACAGGATGCCAACAGCGGATGCTGCGATGAGACCAAGTACTAAGGGATGAGACTAGCTCTGGTCTCGGGACAGGGATAGGAACAGGAACAGAGAAAGAGATTCAGACTGAGACTAAAACTGAAACTGGGGATTCAGACTGAGCCTATGCTCATGGCCTTCTTTACTTTTTCTTCGCTCACTCGTTGTGCACTTCACTTTTTTAAGTGGAAATAAATTAAAAATGGGTGGCAACACTGGTTCCAATGGTGGTTGGGGGCGTCTGCAACACGCGTCGCAGGCAACGGCAAAGGCAATAGCAACGACAACGTCGGCTTTGGTGGCGTTAGCTGTTAGGTAAAACTTTTGGATAAAACAGTTGAACTTCAAAATGTGAATTTGATTAGGATATTTGCATAAAATTCTGTTTCTGCGCCAACCACTCACCACGGCCCAGAATAATATGGCCATAAAATACGGCAAGCGGAGTCGAAACGTATGGTATGCTTTGTTGCCGGAAGCGGAAGTATATAAGTCAACCTAGATTTGGTAACGCTGGTTACCCTGATACAAGGACAAATGGCCTTTCAGCATTCAGTATTTTATGTGCAAAAAATGCTGTTGAAAGCAGAGAACTTTAAGAGTTTTAACTGATACAACATGCAGAAAATTAGGCTAAGCAAAGGTAAAGTTTTAGAATTCATTAAATTTAGTATAGAAATTGGTAAACACAATTCACAAATTTTTGATTTGTGTGGTGTAAGTTGAAAGCCTTAGGAATTGATGTTAAATTAGAAAAAACTTAAAATAAACTTGAGTAAATATAATACATATTAATAACTTTCAATGTAGCTTTTATAATACACAATAATTTGATTGATATAAGTTACTTAAATAAAAAAAATAAGTTTATAGCTTGATTACAATATAGGTTAATTTAATTTAATTTTATAAGATAGCACATATCGGGTTTTCACTTTAAAATTCAATTTTAAACTGCTCTTAGTTTTTTCATCACTTCCTTCATATTTGTTCGATAGCAATATCTTAATCTGAGTACTTATTGAGTCAAAATATTAAATGTGTTTATAATAAAACACACGATTTTACACAATCCAAATATTGAACATACCAGAAAATAGATTAAAGAAACGTTTGTCATATGTAAAACTTTTAAGTTCTATCTTTCTTAACATGTTGAAATAATCTTGAAAACTAATTCTTTTATCAATGTTATGTAAAAAGCAACTTCAGAAACTTTAATAAATATTTAGGTAAAAAATGTTTTCCCAATTTTACAACCTCACACAGTAACAGTATAGTATCCTAAGCTTGCTTTCAAATCTCAAGATTCTTCTATGCTGAATCCAAGCTTTTGGATCATTGATTACTCGAACATACTTACAATGGTCACTAAGATGATCTTTCAATTTCCATCTGAATAATGCTTTAGTATCTGTCAGAAATTATATAATTTACATAGAGCAACATTTAAGCTCTGCTCGTTAAGCAATAGTTACGACATCAATACACATAGGATTGACTTATTTCCCCAAGCTAAAATGACATAAATGATATATGGGCTGTACATGAATATGTAGCTGAAATGTAGCTGAAACTACGAGACATTCAACATATGTCGCCACCTGTGTGTAATGTACGATACACATGCACTTGACATGGCTGCCCAAGGAGCAATCTAGTCAAATCTGTAGCCCAAACCCAAAAACAGCATACACTGTGTGTATGTGTGTGTGGGTGTGTTTGTGTGTGCTGAAGGAGGGGAAAATGGTAAAAGATGGAGGAAAATAGAAGCCCGGAAAATGCAAAACTTTTTGCAAAGATCGTCGCGACGCGTCGTGTCGTGTCGCTGTGGAGTTGCTTAGGCAAATCGTATGTGAAACATTTGGCAGGCAGCGATTTATTTAATGTCTTCAAAAGGGGGCGGAGACGGGTCAGGCGGGGGCATGGTTCAGTGTAAAGCTGCATGTTCGAGTGATTTAGATGATTTATGTCTCAAGACGTACACGGCTGGGTTAATATTGGCCAAGGAACAACACCACCAACTACCAACTACCAACTGCCAAATGGCGCAGCCTGTTTCGGGGACAAATTTACGCACTGAATACTCATGAATATGGATGAGTACGAGTATTCATATTATATACGAATATACGAATATACCACTATGCAAGTTTCGACTCGTTTCTTGCCATAACTCAAATTTAAAGGCGGCGCCTGTGGCAAATTGGAGGCTCCATCTTCAAACACACAGCTGCAGTTTTTGCTTTTTACGCATGCGAAATTCAATTATCGGTCCGCAGCACAGTGCGTATCTCTTTGGTGCATGCAACACGCATACGCCATGTTGTCGGGGTTGCAATTAAAGCAAGCGCAATGCAACGCAACTCGCTAATTAATTTGCATTTGCGTCAACGAGTCGAAGAGACGGAGAGACGAAGGGGCAAACAGGCAGCAAAACTTGTTGATTACCAAACGTACAGTGTGCACAGCTACAGTAGAGTCTAGCTACAAAAAAAGGTATATAAAGATTATGTCTATTACAATTTAAACATAATTTAGCTATGAAACTAATGAAATAAAAATCAAATGAAAATGTTTTTAATATTTTTGAGTTGATAAATAAATCCATAAAAATATCTTAATAATTAAGGTTTACTAAAATAAGCACATTATCGCAATTGTTAACAATCTTTACCAATATAAATTTGATACCTTTTAGTCAGATTCGACTGTAGTTTGAGTGTTCATTTGGCTTGCACCTGTGGCGCAAAACGGGCTTTTAGCTTGTCAATTAGCCAATTTGTGTGCACCATCTATAGAGCAACACGGCAATTTCATCGACTTTTGAGATTTATCACATTTTAAAATAATTTCTGTCCGCGCCTGCGATATAACCTGTAAACGCAACTGGTAGTGCTGATAGATTTATTGATAGTATATCGCACGATAACTGCTCATTCCAGACAGGTTTTTACTATGTGCAAGTTATAAGCAAATTCCATTGCACCATTGGGGAATAGCAATTTGTTGAGATATTAAGCCACAATTAAGAGCACACAATTATGCATAACTACATAATATGCGGATGTCATTTGTGATGTCTGGTGCATTAATTACATATACGACTGTAAGTACTATAGATATATAGCATACATACTTAGCCTGTTGTGGCATTAGGTAGACTTATAGATCTTCATTTTTCAGCTATTTGCGATTGCCATCGACTGACAGTATAATTGACATTTATACGATATCTTTAGCAAATGTAAAGGAGCTTTTATTAAAGTATATAGTAACAATTTTCATAAAATGATATAATTTTAAGCTTAAATTTGGAATAGGAAAAGTAATTGTAGTATTTGAACAGTAAAGATTTCAATTCATAGCGTTGGCTGAGTTTGGATTAAGTTGTTAATACTAAAGTTTCCTTTAAAAAATGCTTAAAAACTGGCATTCTAAACTATTGGAAAATCAAGAAATACATTTAGTTTCCTTAGATTACGTAAAGAGATTGGTATGTTAATATCGTAAAAGAATTGCTACGAAGCTTAAATAAAGTTTAAAGTTTATTAGCCAATCATTATATAATGATCAACATACATTATTGAATAAGTCCAAAGCCCCCAATCAGCTGTATGGTTTAGAACTGCTTCATTATGGTCAATTTTTCGATTGTTAGGTCGAGTTTGGGGACTCAATATTCAAACAATACAAAGTTGAAGGGCTATAATGATATTTGTTGATGCTGGGTTTTCTAGTAGTACAAAATTGGGAGTTCTTTCGGATGCATTAGCTTAAATAAAGCTTAAAACCGTATTTATTTCGTATAGGAGTTACGTTGGTAATTTTAAATAACAATTTATTAAAATGATTAATTTATAATTTCAGCACATCAAAATAGCAATAATCTATTTGTTTTCCTCATATGTGAAATGAAGTCAGCAAATTCATAGTCTAATGTACTGACATGTGTAATTTAGTTTATATTTTCAAGTTTTTCATACTCGATACTTTTAACTGCGACTGTTTTTCATCTAATTAGAAGCTTTGAGTGCCCAGTCTATGCCTCAAAGAGGGCACTGCCCACAGTTGGCAGCGTCGTCGTCTGCAGACTTTTCGCGTTTTCCTTTGGCGCAACGGAAGTGACTTTTGTTTTTTCTCTTTTCTTCATTCAACATGAATATTATGCCGCCGGTGTTGTTGTTGTTGTTTATGGTGTTGTTGTGGTGTTTGCGGTGTTGTTGTTCGTTCGTGTTTAAAATAAGCAAAACTTACGGGCGATAAAAATGCCGCTTCAAGAAAAGTAGAAACAACAACAACAACAACAGCGATCTGATGGCGTAAAAGAAATGACGAAACCGAGAACAGGGAAAAATTGCAAAAAGCACAAGAAACTGATGAAGAAAGAGAAGTGGGAAGAGTATAAAAAAAAGAAACTTGAGCTTGGCGTGTAAACGGTTTTTTCTCTGTCTATCTCTCGCTCTTTCTCTCGCTGTTTCTCGTTCTGACGCTGTCTGTCTCTCTTACTCTCATGGTTGAACCTTGTGATGTGGACAACCGACGTCGCCGGCTGGGTGGCCATCTCTATAGCTATGTCTTGCCCACCACACCACTCTCCTCTGCTGCCACTTTGGCTCACAGCTACCCTCTGACCACCACCAGGACTGAGTGACGTTGCGTCTCTTTGCGGTGGCTGAGGGCGATTTAAGTTGCGAGACAAATGGAAATGAAGCGTTTATGCTGCTTTATTGCCGCGATAAGAAAAAATGAGGCATTATTTCGTTGTTTCAAGCAAAAGTTTCCCTCCAGCTGCTATGCCACTTTTTTCCATATAGAATTCACTACCGACTTACCAGTCGTAAATACATGTACACTCCTATTTATATGTATTTTCATTTATGCCCGTGGCGCGGAAATGCCGTGTTGCCGACTGGACACAGGTTGAGCTTTAGCATATGCTTCAACTTCTGCTTTTCTTTTTCCTTCGCCTTCTTCATCCGTGGAATGCGGCTATTTCCTCTGCAGTCTCCGGACTTAAAAATATTTCTGTGCTGCACTCTCCGCCTTTGCTCCTGTTCCTGTTTCTGATTCGGATTCTGAGTGTGGCCATGAGCTGGCACTTTTCTTATTCCCCCAGCTGGAAACTGTGGGTCCTGTGGCTGCACCGAAATGATTGTGGCATTTCATTTCCAACCTTCAAGCCGTATGAATTACTTGCATTTTAACAACTTATTTAATCGCAATCAAATCGAGCAGAAAACTAAATTTCATATCTGTAAACAATGGCAATGACTTTGAGTCCACAAAACTGACTATTTCGGAAAGTAATGCAGATTTCCAATAAAGCAATTTAAAAACAATGTAAAAGAATTTAAATAATATTATATTTTATTTGTTATTTGTATTTTTTTTTTTTTAAATATCAAAATGAAATTATAAATATCGATATACTGAAGAGGAAATCATTATTAAATATTTAAATTATTTTTTCCAAAGCACAGTCTGTGAAATTAGAAATTGTACATGACTAGATCTTAAAGCTTTTGTGTTGAATTATACAGTTCAACAAAATCCAATTAAACAAAATTTAACATCTTTTTATAGAATTTATTTTTGTCTAAAATTTTAACAAATGTTTCTCTTAAATTTATAAAAAAATTTTATGCTTATTTTCAAGCTCTTATTTTTGACTTTCCAAGCAAATCTGTGTTTACAGAAATTTCTTTATTCAATATAACCAATCTAGTGATTAATTTCAAAGTAGTCAAAAAGTCGGCATAGTTCTAATTAGAGGCCTATACAATGTAATTGACTACTGTCTGAGCTGCCTTTCTGTGCCTCTCTGTCTGCTTGAAAGCATCTCCTGCTCTCATCTATCATCAGTTATAAAGCGTGAATATAAACAGTAGCCGATGCGATCAAACAACTCGAAATTCGCTTCTATTCGCTGCTATCGAACACAAAGCAATTCACGAAATAGCCAAACACGAGTTGATGTACACGTACACGGGTAATGTGGACAATAGTGTGGATCCAATGCGATCAAGAAGAGGCCTCCACTGCCAGAAAAAAAATAAATAAATATTCAAAAGCCAAAGCCGCATCATCAATTATGCTCAACATTGCTCAACAACTACAGTAGACACTATACAAAAGCGACAACAACAGCACAAAGCTGTCAGCGCACGTTGATCTGTCAAATGCGGCAACCGAAACCGAAACCAAAGCCAAAACTAAAACCCGTATAGTCCGAAAGTCCCAAAGAAATGCGGCAGCATCCGTGGTAACATACTCTGGTGAACTGGTAGGTAATGTGGCACCCGACAAAGTCTCCACTTTTGGACGCAACGCTTTTGTTGCATTTCAAACACAATATTGATTAATCATGACAGTCGGCCATTGCTTGCTGCTGCTGTTGTTGTTGTCATTCATTCATTCACTCAGTCACTCATTCAAGCCGCTCCACTTGTCCAGAAAGTTGAAACGATCTTAAGCTGATTTTTGGCCTTCAGCTGTGAGTCTTTGTTTTCGCTTCATACGTCTTCGTGTTCGTGTTCGTGAACAATATATGCAATGATAATATTTCATGGCTCTGGTCTCTTTTCTATCATCCAGCGGCACTTTTTTGTCCACCAATCGCCATTGTTGGCCACTAAAAAAATGCAAAAAAAAACTTAAAGCTTTTCATGGAATTTGGCCACGTTTAAAAGCATTTTTGAGCCAATGTTGGTAAAAGCAATACTTGTTAAGACTTCTTCATACCAACACAACTCGTAATCGCATTTGTGGTCAGCGTTCATAATTTTTGTCATTTTAGCTATTTTTACGTTGAGAATTTAAAATGGCATTGGAATCGAAATTGAAATTCAATGGAAACTTTTCAATTGACGTTATGGGGATTTAATTTTCCATTTTTAATTCGCTTTCAATCTGGCAAACATGCTAAGCATAAAGCATAATCCAGTTTCACCCCCAAAAAAGGGAAATGTAAATTTTGTGCCTTCATTTTTTTATTTTTTTTGTTGGTTCATACATGAGAGCGTTGGAAAAGTTTCCCTCGCTGATTTTGATTGACAGCTCTTAGCAGCATCCCTGATGGATTTCATATTTGAGCCATGGCTGAGGCACTGGCACTGCGACAGGCCAAAGTGACAGACCGGAGACGCGACGTTGGTGACTCCAAGCCAGGGTTGGGGCAACCAGGGAACAGGGGACAGGGGCTTAGGCGCTGCATAAAAGTTTACCAACAGCTTTCATATTTCCCTGACAGACGAGACGTTTCTGTTATTTTTTCTTTCTCTCTCGCTTTTCACTGGCGCATCTGTATATGAAATATATGAAAATATTATATACAAGACATGTATATATTTATCTACAGTCTTATAAGGCAATACATAGTTATGACGGCCATGTTGAAAGTTTTTCAATTTGGGCCGCTTTAAAGTATTCAACTTGATTCACACTCACTCTGTTATATGTTGTATGAGTTGTGTGTGTGGGCCAAAAAAGTCAATTTTATATTCGATTCAATGCGTGAAAACTTTTTTCGTTATAGAGATCATAAAAAGAAATCGAAAATGTAACCGTTTTTAAACTCGTTGCAGATTTGTTGTCATATATAAATATTTGTTGTCTGCACTTCCATAAGCTGCCTAATGGCTTTTTGATATATGCTCTTAAATCGAGCAAAGGTCTTTCAGCACTTTCTAAAGAGTGTAAAAAATTTAATTAAAACAAAGAGAAGAAGTCTTGTTGTGTCTACTTTAAAATCGATATTTTGACTGAAATAAACGTAATAAATAAACTGAAATAAACAAGTATTTCTCGGAATTCAATGTCCTTTGAATTATAGCTATAGCCCTTTGAACCGAGATGTGAAAGGTGTTAACTAATTTTAGCTCTGCCTCAGAAGCTCGCTGCTATGCATGTGGCCGTAAATTTACATTTTTCGTTATATGATATATTAGTTATTATGATAATTCTTTAATTACAGTCCGATCTAAATGCGATTATTAGGGTCGTTTAATATTTACAAAACTAGATTTTCAGAAACATTTGTCCTAGAAGGTATGCAAATCTTCAATTTATTTTGCTTCTCATGGGCGAAAGGGGCCGGACATTTAAAAATGGAAACAAGTTTGTATTTATTGATTAAATATGTGGTCAATACTGATCAACTTTGAACTTGCAGCTCTTACCATCTCTGAGATACTTTGGTTCATGCGGACTTACAGACGTTCATTGATTCATTCTGATCACGAATGTATACATATTTTTTAAGGGGTCTATCAGGCCTCCTTCTACCTGTTACATACTTTTAACAATCCCAATATACCTCTAAAAGGGTATAAGCATAATCGCTGACATTATCAAAAGTATCAAGCCAGATAGTATTACTTGAATGGATAGTCCATATGTGGGAAAAGTTCGTTGATAGTTTCCCATGTAGATTTTTAACCTCCTGTACCTCTTTGTTTGACAGTAGAGAAACTGAATAAGTAACAATTTAAGATTTGTTACTTAGAACAAAAAGTTTTTAAAGTTTATATTTATTATAGAACAATATTAAATTGACAGCTTTATTCTAATTTGCCCAAATCGAAATTAAAAATATTTAAATAAGATTTACAATATTGAATTTAAATATCAAAATGGAAAAAGCAAAGTGTCAATACAAGATTTACTATAGGAAGATTATTTTAAGTAATTCTAAATATTTTAGATATTTTAAAATTCACTTTGATGTCGCATTTCCTTTTGATTATGCAATTTTAACAATGACATTTCGGAAAACTGAACATTAATCAACAATTTTCACACCTAACTAGAACAACACAACAAGAGGAGGCTGACAGGGAGGAGGAGGAGAAGGAGGTGGAGGGTTGCTTTACTTTGAAACCACAGACCGTAGTCCAAGCGAACTGTACATAGTTTTGTTATCATTGCTGTTGTTATTATGATTATTGTTTGTTGTGTGTTTGTGTGTTGTTGTGACTGCTCTGTAAATGTTCTGTTTGTTGACATTTGCTGGTCATGAAAAGTCATTAAATATATTTCTCTAATTTATCTTTGAGACTGGCAGTTCGGTAAAAGCATTCAAGTAGAACTTTGAATAGAAATTACTTCCCTCTGGATTGCTTATACGGATATAATAAAGAGTACTCACACTCTTCCTCTCCCTCTCTCTCTTCCTTTCTCTTTCGATCCCCCTCTCGTTGTCAACCCTTTCGAAGTGTGCTAATTAAAACTAATCCAGAGCAAATGCTTGGCCGGATGAAATGTTGTACACTTTTCGCATGAATGTCAATCAAGCCCACAATTAAATGATTGAAGACATTCAGCTGAGACATTAAAGTTCCTGGACTGCTAATCAGCGAGGCACTCAACTTGCTCTTTAGGCAGAAAATAAAGCAACTAGCTTTAAGCCAAGTTCGATTCAAGTGTCTGCGGGCTTCAATTTAAAATGCCACCTTATTTTGTTTCAGTTTTTTCTGGTGCATGTGGCTGTTGATGTTGTGTAGACGCATATCAAATAGATACAGATACAAAATATTTTCATGAGAAATTGACTTTTTCTACGGTTACATCGTCGTCGCCGTCGTCTTCGTCGTCGTCGTCGTCATCGCCTTCTTTTTCGTCTACATTTACGTCTCGGTCGTTGTCTTCCTTGGCTGGAATGATTAATGATGCAGCTCTGCGCATTCGTACATTCGTACATTTGTCGGCCCACACCAGAGTTCCATCTGTATCTATATCTCTAGCTGTAGCTGTACGTGTCTCTCTGTTTGTATCTGTAGTTGGTGTGGGTTTTTTTGTTGCTGTTTGCTAAGCATTTTTACTGCATTGGAACGCATCGCATCGCTTAGCAGCGTTTGCTGAAGCTGAAACTCAAGCCGAGAAGCCGAGAAGCCGAGAAGCATGTAAGCTGCTACATCCGTCCTTGCCACAGCCATTGTTGCCACATTTCTACTGTCGTTTTTGATTGAATTTGTCATGGCACTTGCTATGCTTAGATTCCCGTTCCCATTCCCATTCCCACTCCCTGTCTTTGCCTCTGCCTCTGCCCCTGTTCCGTTTTCCATTTGGCCAAGGCCTTTAAAGTTTTGCCAATTCGTTTGGCCAACCACAAAACTCAGCCATAATTCAAGTCACACTCCCGTTTGTTTCTTCTTTCATTTTCATTTTCGTTTTGTGTTTGTGTGTGTTTTCTAGCTAGACCAAAAATTTACAAGATAAATTGAGGTCATTTTTTGCCAGTGTCCACCTTTGGCCATCTCTTGTTTGTTCTTGGTGTGGCGTTCAAAGGTCCTGCCACAAATTGTGTCCACCTTGTTGACCGCTGTCCCATTCATGTGTCCACAAATGTCCTTAATGTCCTTATCCTTATGGACTAACACATGTAAGTGGTTAAGCACCCAACATACTTACACACATAGTTCAGGACATAACAAAAGGGATGCGCATTTCTTTGGTATGAGTTCTTGAAATGATTTAAATGAGCTAAATGCACTGCGCCAAAATTGAGGGATGCATCGGGAACACAATTTGCTAGGCTTACATTAAAAATTAAAAATATTTTCCATAGTTTCTTTAAAAACCAAATAATATTATAATTATTAAATTAAAATATTATATATTAGTTATTATATAAATAATTAAAAAAAAAGTCTACATATTTTAAAAGACTCTCGGAGTTTGCTTACAGAATATTCTCAGCGGCTTACTTACCGAACTCAAAAGGTTCGTAATTTGTGCTCTTATTATTTAATTAAATTATTTTTTTACTGCCGACTAAAATAAAGATATTGAAATTTTAAAAATTGAAAATTTCCAAATCAATAAAATTACTACACATTAGAGCTAACAACTTAAATGACACAAGTTTATAATGTTTCAACACACGATTTATAGAAAATATTTTAGCTGTTGTACGAGTGTTCCGATACGGTTTATATAACCTAAAGAAATTTTAAAGATTTTTTTTTTTAATGGCAACTATAATTTATATTCAAATATAGTTAAAATTGAACAACTATTGGCTAAATATGAATATAAACAAAAACAGGTTAGCTAAGGCACGCCAAAAATTTGTTAACCTTGCTTAAAATTTGAAACCAATTGTTTTTATGGTAATAGTGATTCGATATATGTAAGTGGGGTAAAAACAATATATCCTCTATAAGGGTACTTTATTTACCATAGAAAGTTATGCGATTTTTTGGGACAGTCAAAAAATACCTACCTTGAGTTAATTTTACTTTAACTTTAACTTTAAATATTGGCTTTGTCGCAAAAACGTTTTGGACAAGGACACACTTGTAAGAAGTTGTGAAAGCTAAGTAGCTCCACCTTTTCTTGCGGTGTAAAGCATTTTTTAATAAGCAACGAGCAACTTACAAGTCGTTGTGCTCTGCTACCTTAGGTACAGCTTCCGCTCCATGGAATGGAATGGAATGGAATGGGTAAACATTTTGCAATTGTTGCAAAATTTACGCTTATTTTAATTTGCGCAAGGCAGCTGCAGAGTGGAGAGGAGGGTAGCAGAGAGGGGCAAATAGCAGCAGCAGATGCGTTAAGTGTGGCCGTAGCTGGCAAATTTTTTATGTTTGCCTAACCAAAAATACAGACATAAATTTGCACATAGTTTAGTGCAGTAGGCGAGTGGAACGGGAAACGGGTCAAAGTGCAAGCAGAAAAAGGTCAAGCCGAAAACTTGAAACGAAGGGGGAGTGGGGGAAGAGGAAGGCAACGAGTGTGTTTAAGTGTTAACATGTAAATTATGCTCTTGACGCTGTTAATTTAGTATATTTTCAAGTGCTGTAAATCATGTGAAGCGCATTTCCTGGCTACTGGAGAGCTGGACAGTGCTGGGAAAACTAGAAAATCTGTAGAAAGCTGGGTAGCTGGAAAATTCTTCAACAGTTTAATTTTGCAAGTGGCAAATCTTCAGTTTGGCAATTGGCTCTGTACATTAAGTTCGAGTTTGCTGATAAGTTTCGTTACGTTTTGACTTTTCCGGCATTTCATCCATGTTGATGACATTTGCAATGTGCACCCTTTTCCCACTTTTCCGCTTGCTCTCTTAACATAGCCCCTTCCACTCAACTGCCGCAATGACTAACAAAATTCATTTTGTAATTTTCAGCCACCTTGCAATGTGGCCCGGCCAGCTGTCGTCCTTTTGCTGGGGATTTCATTTTGACCAGGCTGCAGAAATTGCACTCAACTTTGCTTTCATTTTGGGTTGAATCTTGTACAGTGATGCCTCTCTAACGCACACCCCGCACGCCCGACATCTCTGTCCATTGATTTTTCTGCTGTCCTTTTCTCTCTTTCTCTCACTATCTCTCTCTTTAACTCTGTCTCTTTCACTTCTTGTGTTGTCTGCTCTGGCTCTGGTTTAGAAAATTATCTTTCTGCTCGTCGTCGCCAAAAAGGAAATCATATTTTCTGCTTTTGTGCACTTTACTTTTCAGTTTCGGTAGAACTCCTCTCATCTCCTCCCTC
Source organism: Drosophila tripunctata (assembly GCA_035047385.1). Lineage (NCBI taxonomy): Eukaryota > Metazoa > Arthropoda > Insecta > Diptera > Drosophilidae > Drosophila > Drosophila tripunctata. Next base: position 192,128 of record JAWNPS010000154.1, read on the forward strand.
CTTGACTCTCCAGCTTGCTGGTAAACAGTTTGGTTGCAACTTTTGTGCGAAATTTATGCTTTACGTACCATTCTCCGTACCGTATACTTGTATCCTACTATCCTCCTATCTGGGGGGCACTTTTCGCAAGTACTCCGTACATACGACTTTCTACCGGTTCACTTCAGTTTTCACCGATACCCGAAAATGTGTCCCTTTGCTTTCCATTTTGGGGAAAATGGTTACACAGCGTGTGTGTGTGTGACATCACAACCAGGTGGTGTTTATGGCATCCGCTTTGCGAGTATTGATGAAGGAACTCGCATCTGTAATTCAATCAGTGTCTATGTCTGGCTGCCATTTGCTGGCTATGGAGCATCAGAATCAGAATCAGTCCAGAACTCCGTTTACGCAGCTCGTTCAACTGGAAATTTGTGCAAATATTTTTCTTTCGTTCTCTTTCGCCCCACTCAATTTTCATCGCATCAATGCAAATAAGTTGCGCCAAAAAATATCAAATATATATTATATGATATGCGAATATTTTTTTAATATTTCAACAAGGGCAAAGAGCATTTATTTAATAGTTTCATAACTGAACTTTGGCATCCGCATCGATTTCTAGATAATACTTATTTTACATAATAAATGGAAAATGATATTTATTATGTACTTTTGAGTTGTAGCTGGCAAAATATGTGATTATTTCTCTTACTTAAAAATTTTGCATCATTTGCACTCTCGTTTTTAACTGATTTGTCGTAAAAAAGTGTATTTCAAATTTGACAACAGTTTATTGTTAATGTTAAAAATTTGAATATTTTTATTTCCATTCGGATAACTGTAAAATCAAGTAAGTCATCATTTTTATACCCTCAGAGGGGTGTATTGGGTTTGTCAGAAGTATGTAACAGGCAGTAGGAGGCGTGGCAGACCCCATTAAGTATATACATATATTCTTAATTAACATCAACAGCCGAGTCGATATAGCAATATGAACAAACAGAACTCAAAGATCATAAGAGCTACAATATCCATTTTAGTCAGTATCGACCACATATTCAGTCAGGCAATACAAGAATCTTTTTATTTTTCAATGCCACGCCCCATTTGCCCACAATAAGCAAAAACCAGACATTCCTCGGAAAAAATACAGTTTTTTTGCGAATATCACTGCAACTAAAATACCTCGGGACTCCAATCTTGGCATGCAGGTTGCTAGATGCAATATAAAGATAATGCCACCAACATTTTTTGGATGCCACGCCTCCTTTGCCCATATAATGCACAATTGCGTTCAAACTTCGCATGCCTCAGAATCACTTGTTTTATTATGTATAGTTTTGTAACTTAGCGTATATTTGGAGAAAAATAATATCAAACGATAGTGAATTTCATTAAAATCGGATTATAATTAAAAAAGTTTATCATACAACGAAAATCGTTAATTAAGTATAAAGTCCCGAGTCATCATGTCTTTTAAAATTTAGGAAAGCTTCGATAGTCTTCCGATCCTTGTCTTCCCTAATTGACTGACTGACTCACTCTCTGATCATCGCATGGACTAAATAAAAAGCGGTGCGAGCCAGATATTTTCTTTATCATTGATGTAAAATATAACTATAACTACCACAAGAACAGTTCAGTCGAGTTCACGATTGTATGGATTCAACTCCGCTGTACACTGTATAACAACCGAACCGTTTGCACTGCCCGACAGATAGCAGAGCTGCAGCGCTGTGCTGTGAACTGTTCGTTTTTCGATGCAGGATAACTTTGTCGATTATGACCCGATCTTAATGGGATTTTCAGGATCGTTTGATATTGGAAACTTAAAATTATGTTTTGTGGCTATGTGGCATCAAATTAATAAAAGATTCTAGCAATTTTTATGAACAATTTTGTACAAATTATTATTTTGCAATGAACTTTGCTTTGAACGTTTGAATGAGTTTTGCTTCATCAATTTTCTGGGTGCCAGTAAATAAGCAAGTAAAAACAATCAAAAGTGAAAATTGCAATCGAAATGCGTAAGTTTCTCCTACTCTTTAACCATTCAACAATGGAAAATTATCTGTAGGAAATTTCTTTAAGCGCGAAAATCTTGTTAACATAGTAAACCAAAAACCGAGTCAAAAGCTGCAAAATGCAAATGTTGCTACGTTGTTGCATAATATTCATAGAGATTCAAATATTCAAATGAAGTTGCTCAAATGAGAAGTAAAATGAAGAAGCAGCTGGAGACGAAAATGAGAAAGAAGCAGAGAGAGAGAGAGATACAGAGAAACAGTAGCCGAACTACTTGAAGTGTCGTTTGTTGCCTCACGCGGCACTCAGATTGATTGATTAGATTTTTTGTTGTTAATTACTTAACGCTTGAGATTGGAAGCTGTACGCATTGGGAGATGTGAGCTATAAGCTGTGAGCAGCGAGATGTGTGATGTTGAAGCAAAAAACTTGCGAGATGCGTACTGTGTGTACTGTTAAACGTATTTGGTGGCAGCGCAACATCAGCTGCAACATGGGGCTAGGTGTATGCGTACTTACTCCTTGAATTAGTTATGGCCGGTGACGAGCTGATGGATGGATTACACTTACAACAAACAGTTGTGGTTGTATTGCATCAGTGGCTGCAAGTTTTGTCGCAATGCATCAGGATGTCAGAACATTGATTTCGCTTCGGGAATCGACTGAGACTACGACTTAAAGTCCAACTGCTCAAGCGAATGCAATTTGTCAGCAGAGAGAGAGATAGAGGGAGAGAGCGAAGATGCAGAACTTTGTTGTACAATAGTTCTATCGAGTGCTCCGCCATGTTCAAATTTCACATTCACTCAAAGACTCAAACAAGAAATGCAATTTTCAATTGCAGCTGAATTCGTTCCAGAAAACGGGCTTCCTCGACGTCTGCGCACCGCGTACACAAACACGCAGCTGCTGGAGCTGGAGAAGGAATTCCATTTCAATAAATATTTATGCCGCCCAAGAAGAATTGAAATTGCAGCCAGTTTGGATCTAACCGAGCGACAGGTGAGTACTCCAGACCTGCCCCGCCACACACTCCTTACACTCTGTCTGCCTCAATTTATTTAAAACATTTCTGCGCACCCTTCAGTGCAGTGGTGTGGTAGTGCAACAATTTTCATTATTTCTGATAAATTGCAGAAAGCCAAGGTTGACAGAGGCCCGAGTGGCCGCACAGGCCTGAATCTGTCTGTTTTTTCTTCTTTACTTCCTTCTTTACCTTTAATTGCACTCTTTCACACCTTCATTCGCATTCTTTTCGTTGTTCCTTTTTTCCCCTCAGGTCAAAGTTTGGTTTCAGAACCGTCGCATGAAACACAAACGGCAAACACTTTCAAAGACAGACGATGAGGACAACAAGGACAGTCTCAAAGGTGACGATGATCAATCCGACAGTAGTAAGTGCAAAGTTCATTTTAGTTTTAATTTAATGCAACAAAATTAAAAATATCGCTTGACCTTTGTTAAAAATTAAAGTACCTTTTAGTCGAGACAATCAAACAGTACTTCAATTTTAATAACGATTATAGTTTTCTTTAAAATAAAATATAATTTTTTAACTTTAATGTTAAAGTATTTCAAAATCTTGAGCATTATTTTTAAGTTTACGTTTAGTGAAGTTTCTTCTTGATAGTTCCACATCCAAACTATATTTTTATAACCCGATGATGATTCAATAAGTTTGTTAAACATGTGTAGCAGGCAGAAGGTGGCATTTCAGCCTTATAATGTATGTATGTATATCCTTGATCAAAATGAATAACGTGCTTGTTGTAGCGATGGTTATGAGTCCGTCCCTATGAACAAAAAACTTTCAGAGATGCTAAGAGAAGGGCTTTACTGCAGCATGTTTTTAGTGGGTTTGGCTACCCTTTTTTTGTTTTTTTTTTGTTTTTTTTTTTTTTTTTTTTTTTTTTTTTTTTTTTTTTTTTTTAGATTCTAGAAGCTAAACTTTTTCGCTTAAAGGCAGCACAAGTTTAATATAAATTTTTTATAGCACCTCTTATTAATAATATTCTGGTAAAAGATTCCCTACATTTTGGATGTTTCTTGTTTAATAAAACTATACAGTAAATGGTAGATGTAATTTACATATTAAATCAACATTTAGTTTGATTTTTAGTTTCAAAGCTTAAAAATATGTTTTTTAAGAATTTCTATACAATAAATTAAATATTAAATATATATTATTAAAAACATTTTTAATGAAATGTACGTTTAATTTTTATTTCCCACTAAAATAACTACTAAATTTTTTTAAAATCTAAAAAACCTTTCAAAATTTAATCTGCTAAACACCTTAAAACAGACTCATTCTTCCTGCTTATTTAAATAAATTCATTCATTAATGTGGTCTTTTGGGATTTGGGTCACTTTAAAGCACTTTAAAAGGATAACTGAGAGACAGAACAAATTGTGTACAAAACTGATGTGATGGCTCAAAAGAAACAGTCAAGTTTGGTTTTGGGTCTTAACGGGTCACTTTTACTTTTGTCGAGGCTTTTAACCAGAAGAGTAGAATCTGCTGTAGCTTATCAATCATTGTCAGTTGGAGCAAAGGAGGGCTTTAACTGTAGCATGTAGTAGGACTAAGGCTAACCCCTTTCGTGATATCTTTAGGTTTAGTTCGTTATGTTTTTCTGGTTTTTTTTTTTCGTTTTTATATTCTCTTTAAAAACAAATCATCAATTTTGGCACTCGATGCTGACTGATTTACTTTGCTTCCCGTGAAACGTAGATTCCAATTCGAAGAAATCGTGTCAAGGTTGCGAACTGCCCTCCGATGATATACCCGACTCTACGTCCAATTCCCGAGGACACAACAACAACACACCCAGTGCTACGAATAATAATCCCAGTGCAGGAAGTCGTAAGTTTTTATTTGATGGTCTAATTTCGATGTGCTTTTAATCTAATATAACATTTTCTTTAATGGCATAGTAACTCCGAATTCGTCCCTGGAAACAGGCATCTCGTCCAATCTGCTGGGCAGCACCACCGTATCCGCCTCGAATGTCATCAGCGCTGACTCCAGTGTGGCATCCAGTGTCAGTCTGGACGAGGATATCGAGGAGAGTCCCATTAAGGTGAAGAAAAAGGACGATAATCAGGTAAGTGACTAAACCTTTAGATCTTACTGCAACTAAGGGACACAAATGTTGACATTGCAGGTTATTAAAAAGGAGGCTGTGTCCACATCCTCGAAGGCCTCACCATTTGGCTATGATGCGGGACCAAGTTTGGTGAGTTTCCGGCGGGATTCTGATGCCGGCGCCACGAATCCGCCCTCGAGCAAAGCTGCTGCCAAGAAGCGGTATCAGAATGCCAACCCCAACACCAACACCAATCCCAACGCCAACACCAACACCAATGCCAATGTCATTGGTATTGCCTCCCCGCTAAATGAGAATAGCAGCTCTGGTGGACCAGTTGGTTATTTTCCTGCATCTGGTTATTATCCCAATCCGAATGCTAATGCACATACGAATCCAAAAACATTGCAACCGCCTCAGCAAATGCCGCAGGACTATTACGGCAAATATGACATTGAATTTGCCGCCTCACCGCATCACATTCCGCATAAGCAGCAGCAAGCGCAGCAACAACAACCGCTTCACGGCGAATATCTAAGTCCCAAACCAAACACCAATGCCGGCACCGCCAATAGTTTCCATCAAAACAATCAACAACAGCACCAACAACATGAGCAGCAGTTTTACTACAACTACAATGACACCAATGGTGGTAGCGGATACATGAACCATCAACAACACCAACAACAGCATCATCCAGTTGGTGACTTTGAAGCGCCACCTATCAACGGTCCAAACAATTTCTACGATGCCAAGTCACAGGCAGGCGGCGCGTACTATGACAACATGAATTTTCAACATCAACATCAGTCAGTGGTCTTTCAACAACAACAACAGCAGCAACAGCAGCAGCATCAACAACAGCAGACGCCCATTAATCACCAACAGTAAGCATTTTCACCACACTTTACTTAAAGCGCCATCTGTGTTAAACTGAGTTAACTGAAACTGAAACTAAAGTTAACACCAATATTTTGAAACTAACTGAATTTGTTTTAAAGCGCCATCTATGTTCTATTTGCAAAATTGCTCCACACTTAACTATGAAATTCAATTGCTCCACACTTAACGCTGCTGCTCCACACTTAACGAATTTATTAATAAGCTGAACTTTTTTTGAACCTTTTTAATAGACACATGCATCACATTGGTGCTGGTGAAACATACAGTGCGCTTGGTCTGCAAATGGAGAATTGCGATGGCTACAACAACTTTGGCGGTGGCTACTATGAGACAGCACCCGGTCAACAGCATCCGCCCATTCCGCCCACTCACACCCATCCCCACGGCCATCCCCACCTGCCGCATCATCACATGCAGGCCCAGAACCACCCACATCTACACGGGCACCACAGTGGAACAGCAGCAGGCGCTGTACAGGTAGTGGGAACACCGCCAACTCCAACCTCACATGTCCACATACCGAACGCCAATGCGAATCCCAATTTCGTGCTGAATGGAGCGCCTGGTGGACAAATACAGGCATTTGCCAACACTGGTGGCTCAGTTGGTCCCGGAGTAGTAGGAGTAGGAGTAGGTGGAGGCGGAGCAGGAGCTGCCATCAGTGGACTGGAGAATTCAAACAGCTCGTCGGACTTTAATTTCCTGAGCAATCTGGCAAATGACTTTGCACCGGAATATTATCAGTTGAGTTAGTTCTGGTAGATAGTACAGAACATATAGATTCTATAATGTGAATAATCGATGTAGTCGAATTTTTTGTCCTTAACTTCAGCTGTCACTGTAAGCACTTTGTCTAGGTACATATCTGTAAATAAGTTAATGCGTCTGTCCTTATAGTATGTGTATGTAGATATGTAGGTAGAGTCATAAAATGCTTCAGTCTATACTTATCTTCTTGACAGATATGCGCACCAAGTATATCTAGTTTGATGCTCTCGAAAGATCGGCAGTGGAGCTATATAGTGTAGTAACCACTTACATTTGGCTTAAAGCCAACGCGAGTCTCTCAGTTCGTAAATACTTAGCTTAAGGTCCTGATTGTAAATAGTTAGTAAAAATTCAGAAAATAATCTACTGTCTTAAGCATACTACTTATATAGTTCTTATCTTACAAATGGAATACAGATAAAATCAACATTAACTTAAAATTGTCGCAATTTGTGTTTTGTAAATGTAAATATTCTAAAATACGTGTAGCTCAAATCAAATCATATGGGGAAAGATTTCAAACAAATATTTCCATTATGTAATATTATTGAATAATGCATTCGAATTAAAATAAAATAAACGACAAATTCAATGTTTGTAATGTTTGTATGTTGTTCTAAATTCCAATACAATTAACTTTACAAATATCTAGACTATAATAATTAAAATGAAATAAAATAAATCAATAAATTACCACTTACAAATAACACTTATAAAATCTCTTTCAAAGCCACAAAATTGCATCAATTAAAATACAAAATACAAATATGAGCAAAGAACATAATCTAAAGGTGTTTCACACTTTTCTTTACCTCATCAAATCGAAATATTCCATATACAACCGAATGGAAAATATATGCTTCTGCCTTCCAAAAGACTGACAACCAATGATGGATGAGTTTCGAGCGTTGAAGGGGACTAAACCCATATACCCGATGCCTTTCAGCATGCGTAATTGTAAAACGTGGGATTACGACTGTACTCAACAAATAGAAACCATTTTAGAGATAAAAGATACATATGCTCTTAACACATATTCATAGAAAAATTTAAAAATTGCTTTGTAGTTTCAATTTCTTTTAATAACTTTTAATAATTTCTTTAAGATTGAATTAAAGTACACAATATTAGCACTACCTGTTTAGCCTTAAAAACATTATTGTAAAATATCATTCAGGTTTTGCATTTGGAATTTCTTATACACTCTGGTATAGGGTATAAAAAACATTTATTGAAAGTTTGAAGTGCGGACATTTATGCTTCATTTGGTCATTGGTCGCAGTTGCGTCCCTAAGGAATACAGCTGAGCCCATTCGTCAACCAGCAGCAATTTTTGGGCATTCCTGTCAACGTTTTGTGGACCTCAGTTACTGGAACAGCTACCATGTGCCAATGCCCGTCCAATATCCAGTCAACAATTTCCAATCCCAATCCCAGTCCGTGTCTCACTCAATGTTCCCCGTTCCCTATCCCCTGTCGTCGACTACGCACATTTCTGACAGAAGCGGTGAAAATTTAAGATTGATCACCAAAACCGAGTGTTTGTCAAAATTGCCTGGCTGCTGGGTGCCGTGTGTTCAGCTCAGTCGGTGTCCGTATTCCTGTCGAGCACCGTGTCTATGTCGAGTGCAGGCTAAAACCTAAACAATGTCACAACTGTCTGCCGTTTGCTGCCGTTCCTGTTATTCGCACTGAATCAACCCATATTCTCATATGTGCCAGGCATATGTTAGAGTCCGATCTTATATCCCCAAAGTATGTCCTTTTATATACCCTTGCAGCGGGCGTTCTGATTTTGTGTAGTACATAAGAAGTACCTGTATAATTTGATAAAATTCTAGTTTTTATACTCTCTAAAGGGGCATATTGGGTTTGTGAAAAGTACAGGCAGAAGGAGGCGTGGTGTATATGTTCTTGATCGGCATCAACAGCCAAGTCGATATAGCCATGTCTGTCTGACCGTCTGTCCGTATCTCCGTATGAATAAAAAGATCTCAGAGATGGTAAGAGCTGTAAGTTTAAAATTGGTCAGTATCGATCATATATTTAATCAGTCAATAAACGTTTTTCTCCTTTATTTGATGCCACGCCCCATTCGCCCAACATAAGCGAAAAACCAGATATTCCTTAGAAAAAATATATGTTTTTGGCGAATATCTCAGAAACTATAACACCTAGGGATACCAATTTTAGCATGCTGGTTGCTTGATTGCAATATAAATACAATGACATCAACATTATTTTGATGCCACGCCTCCTTTGCCCACAAAAAGCATAGCTGCATTGTAACTTCACATGATTCGCTAGATCACGTACTTCTTAACGTATAGTTTTGTAACCTAGCGTATACTTGGAGACAAATAATATCAACCGATCCTAAAAATTGCATTAAAATTGGACCATAATTAAGAAAGTTTGTCATACATACGATTAAATCGTTACTTGCAATGCAAGGCACAGCCACGTGCATTGCACCAATCTCTGCTAGCGAGACTAGCATCATACAAGCATATGTGTGCATGTTACGTATCATGCAGGCAGCTGCTCCATAAGTATCGTGAACTAAAGCATGTATGCGAGCGAGAAAGACATGTTAAGCTGTTGCAGTGCGTACTCCTATGTATGTAATTGGCATGTCCAGACTGAACATTATTCAAATTATCTTCTTCTTTCTTGTTGCATACTATGTAGTTTCTGTTCGTTTCACATTTTTGCAATAATAAAATATATTTTATATAGTAGTAAAAATTTGCGCATAAAATTTAAATATTCAAAACCCCTAATCAAATTATTATACTTAAAATAAGTACTTCATTTGCTTCAAACAATTGATTATAATTTAATTTATTGTAATCAATAAATTGCTTAAATTAAAAATCAACTACACTAGACGATACTACAATTCAAACTGAAACCAAATGAATTATAATACCATAAATTATGCAAAACTTAATCAAAATATCTGCAAGGGCATTAAAAGTTTCGGCAAGCCCAAAAATACCATTCGTTTTGTTGGCTCTTTTTCTTAAGCGACCACTGTCATTGTTGCTAAGTGCTAAGAGCTTAGAGCTAAGAGCGTGTCCTGCTTCATTTAAATTAATTAAATTACCAAACTCACTTCATGGGCTAATGCGTGGATACAAAACACACACATATTGCAAATGAATGTGAGCATAGAGTTAAATTATTGTAAATAGCAGCACGAGTTTTTATCTGTAAGGTCCGTGCTGTATTGAAATTAATTAGACTTTTGAAATTCCAAAATCGACAAGACAACAAAAACAGAAAACAAAAGTTTTGTATTGAATTTGAAGTAGAAATTGATTAGGACACATTCGGTGGCAGACAAAACGTCAACAAGTTGCTTTTGGCTTTGGCATTTGTTTCAATTTTTCAAAAACCGAGTAACCGAATTTGAATTTATCGGTTAACGAGTCAAAGTTACTGGAATTTGAGCTGGTTAATTACGATAACTGGCAATTAACACAATAATAAAGCAAGACAAGCTGTTTTTAAGTAGCCGGTGTTTTGTTAGCCACGTTAGCACTTTGTCGGCTGGCGATGACGAAGATGAAGCTGACAAATATGCGAGTGTGTAACACATGAAGATAAAGTTTACAAACATTTAGCCAAAAATAGCTAACACTGTTTGTTGTTGCTATCTGTAATTGTTGTTTATGCTATTTGTGAGAAATTTCAATTTCAACAAAGCCAACTAAGGTATGTAAGTACAATATGTAGTACACCAAACCTTAACGGCCCTGTTCAGTCCAGCTACCAACTGGCTAACAAGTGAAATAATAGCAATTAAAGTAATACAAACCAGTTTGCTCTTAACTTGCATTTTGGCAGCTCCACATATTTTACTATATGTTACATGTGTGTGTGTTTGTATGTTGGCTTATTTCTTTTGATTCATAAGTTCCAGTCATAGGCTTTTGTGGGGGCCCCTCTGACCTTGATATACATAAATTATTGTTCACTTGCGGCCGCTTTGTGTCTTGTAATCATAACGAAATATTTTAAAACATTTTCATGCATATTTTTATAATCGCACTTCAATTATATTTGTTTTTTTCTTCATCCCTCCCCCTCTCTGCTGTTTATTTTTCTTTGAATGATATGTGATTTTCCAAAAATTGTAGTTAAGCTGTTGTTTAGCAGGTTTTTATGTTAAGTACGAATTTACATATTTTAGGTGTTTGCTAATCTAAGTAAATATTTGTATATATGTGATCTATGATAATTTTACACAAATTATAAACAGATTTTATTTCTTTCAATCACTCTGAACGCAGTGTTGACAATATAAGAACATTGATTGTTTAATCACTGTGGAAATGGTTCACGTTGGGGACGAAAGCCCAAGCCAATAGGAAAGAAAAGTTCAGTCAAGCACGCTCGATCGTATAATATGTTCAGTCCTTATTTTCGATTATATGAAGTATCCATATAATCGATAAATGAATACTTATAATAAATAGTACTTAGCTGTCGATTATATTGATAAATGTAATTTATATGGACTAAGCCTGATATACACATATGAATGTAGGCGCGGCAGACCCCATAAAGTATATATGCATTTGATCAATCATTATCAGCATAGTGTTATAGCCAAATCTCTATTCTAGTTTGAGCTACTCTTTCAAACTTAAAGCTATCAATGGGATACATATACAGTCAGAATTACTTATGCTAACTTTAATGTTATTCAGTTTGAGCTACTATTGCTCAAATAACTTCAATGGGAAGAAGGATGACACCGTGTACTGTGAAGTCATACTGGGTTCTGCAAGGATATCAATTCTTTGATGAGCCAAAGATAACCTTTCTTTCTTTCAAGGGTTAACACTTTTAACCAAAGTTTTGTTTGGCATTAAGCATATTAGATGATTCCTAACAGCACTTCAAATTGCTGAAAATAAGTAAATGATTTGTAAAACTTAGTTGGGAATTCGCACGATGATGACTGCAAAAAATGAGAAATGTGTTGGAAGTAAAGAAAACAAAAACACGATCGAGTTGGTAGCCTATTGTAGTTTTTGTTTTTTGTTTATTGGTTACACCTAAACTTAATCACGAATGTGTAAATTTTGTACAAGGGCCGAGAGTGAGTTTGGGGGGTCTTCCAACTGGTTCCGTGCGATTCAGTGCCTTGTGATGAGAGCCAAAATGCGTATTGGCCGTAGCTAACAATCGGTTGCCAATTGCCGCCGACAGTGTGGGTTCATCCACATCTTCATCTCTAGGTTGCTGTTTGGCCGGTGATGTTGTTGTTGTTGTTGTTGTTGGGCTGGATGATGTTTAGATGTGCGGTGCCAAATATATGCCGAAAGTGTTGGAGGTGTTGTGTGTGCCGAGCGGTGGTTGGGCGGTTGGTTTGGGAGTAATGTTAGAGCCAAAGATTACTTTCCATTTGGGATTTGAAGTGCGCGCAGCTGCAACACGATCTGTACTGATCCAGTGAAGCTGCAAAATTAAAGTAAATAATTGTTATTAAGACAGTTTAAGTTACTTGATTTATTTTAATTACAATTTACGGATCCGCATTCTGTGTTGTTGTTTGGTTTTCCTGCGTTCAACTGCGGCACTGCTAACCCGATACCGAAACGAATCCAAATGTTGCACGATTGCTGGCCGTGGGCCCAACCTTTTGGACTCAGCACAAAACACTGAATGAGCTGGCCAGGAGCTGATCACTCCTATTTATATGAGCCTGACGAAATAAAAGCCTGTTTCAGTTGCTTCTTGGTTCTCCCTTTTTGGAGCGATCCTTTAACTCACTTGATCGGGTTTTACATTCAATCTTTTTCTTTCTTTTTTTTGTTTTTTGCCTCGTTTTTTGTCTTCACTTTTTGTCTGCATTGTCGGTTTGCATTATTGTTGTTGTTTTCGTTGGCAGCGGCAGATGATAATAATGATGATGATGAAGTTGAGAAGGGTTCACACACTCGTACAAACACAAACACAAACACAGACTCTCGGAAACTTGCTCAGTCGATATATCGATGTGGATGCAGCTAAAAACGTGGCAATCTTCCACTTGATTAGCTTCGATTTAAGCAGAAATCTGCTGGAAAACATACCAAACTAGGGTCAAAAGCAGTTACAATTCTCGACCTTGGACTACCCCTTCTGCAGAATAGTTCTTTTCGAGTAGAAAACAACAGGTGCAATATCTGTAGACATCTAGAATTATTTGAAGGGACAATGGTGGGAAACTAGATATACAAAACTCTGTATGTACTTATCGTATACTTGACTGCGTAGATTTTGGACAATAATTGTGGTTATTTACTCCGGCGGACACAAAACCATCAAAATATCCGTTTGTCATTTTCAAATTGAAGTCATGACCCCCAGGCAATTTTGTATGAGTCCCTGCCAAAATCCTGCCCGCCCTTCAAATGCAAATATCTACCTCTTTACCACTCCGTCTCTTTCTCTACCACTCACTCTCTCCTTCTTTCTCCCTCTCTCTCTCTATATTATGTCAGGGTAGGCAGGAATTTCAGTTGTGTCTGCAGACGAGAAGCAGACAAGCCTGACGGAACCAGGATCATCATAGCAGCAGGACAACGACAGTTCGTTGCACCCGATATGCGACTAAGACAGCGCAGCATCCTTAAGGGGATTTCAGATTTAAACAAAAGTCCAGCAGGACATGAAATCTGCAGCACTGCCAAGCAATCCTTTCATGCCTCTTAATGTCTGTGAACTTTTTCCGTTGTTTCGCCTCGCCTTGCCGCCAAACAAGTTATGAACTCCTCACAAATCAACAAAATATAATAAAGGATGAAAAAACAGGATAATAGTGCGCATAATGTGAACGACCTTCCCAATTAACAACAACTGCAGTTGGAATTCTGCCTATCCAGGTAAATATACAATTCCAATAACAATCATGCTCCTTATTTGAATAAAACAACACCCAAAGCTCACTCAAATATTTGTATGTAATCGAATATCATATAGTAGTTAAGTTATTTAGAGAAAAGATGAAAACAAACGAATTAATAAGTTTATAAGCGACACAAATCTATTAAAAAGCATGTTAAAACTACAGTGCCTTCAAATTATTGTTCAATAGAATGTACACTTTGTAGAATATTCATCATATACCCTGTAAAGAGGCTGTGGAATGACAACCCGAGCATAAGTTGGCTGTAGATTACATTTATTGTGGCAATATCATTCAAAAAACCCATAACGGGTTATCAATTTAGGGACAAAAGCGCTAATTCAAACCCCTATTTTATTAATATAACATTAAATACATAAAATTTATTTCAAATATCTCGAAAAATATTTTACTGATTTCAGTTTTGGTAGCCGGCTCACTGCGCAGATCTTGGGTTTTCGTGCATTCGTCCCCAACGTGATACAATATTTATTTACATTTGTATTTGATGTTGTTATGCTTAAATCTGCTGCAGATAATAATCTACGAAATCAGGAAAACTGCGAAAATAAGATAAACAAGTGAAATAAGAGGTTTTTAGTTGCAGCATTAAGATATTAATGGACAACTAAACTTATTACTGTCGAACAAGTTTCAAAAATGGCCAGGCTATCAGGGAATAGTGCACTCTCTCTAAGATCGTGACAAACGGAAGTTGAGAAGAATGCCAGTGCTAGTATCATTCGAAAGTGACGGATTACGACCATATGCAAAACCTTGAATTATGAATTTTGGACAGGCAGAACCACTAAAACCCTGAAGCATCTTCTCTGCAGCTGCCCAATACTATTGCTATAATAGAGGCATCCAAATGGATACCTGTGCAGATGCTTACTTTCGCAAAACACTTGGTAATCTCACAAGACCTCAAGTAAAAACATCTGCAGCGGTTAGAACATCTGATTTAACCTAACCTGTATGTGCAACAATATTTTCCTCGAGAATAAAGAATTTAGTCGACTTTAAAATGGAAACAATTCAATTATATTCTTCATGTATGCATTATTTTATTGCTAATGTCAATAAATAAATATACAATGATATGAGCAACGATTCTATAGATTAACAATCACGGATTCTAGACTTTAATGATGGTAGGCAACGGCAGGTGCGGAGTAGGTGGCATAGTGGGCAGCTGGGGCAGCATAGTGAGCAGCTGGGGCAGCATAGTGGGCAACGGGAGCCACGGACTTCACCACAGTTGGGCCAGCATAGTGAGCAACGGCAGGAGCGGCATAGTGGGCAACATGAGCTGGAGCAGCATAGTGGGCAACTGGAGCCACGGTCTTGACGACAGCGGGGGCAGCATAGTGGGCAACAGCTGGAGCGGCATAGTGAGCGACGGGGGCAGCGGCAACGGTCTTCACAACGGGAGCGACGGCAACGTGCTTGACGAGGGGTTCACGGTTGACCACAGCGTTGAATCCGTTGATGGGATCGGCGGTGTATTGAACGGTGCGTTTGTAACCATCGGCATCGACCAGAGAGTACTCGCCACGGACGACATCACCATCGCGTTCCTCGACCTGGCTCTTGGAGTCACCGGTAATTTGATCATCAACACCGTAGGAGAAACGGTACTGGGGATGGGGATCATAGGTCTCATCGGATTTGACCACAAGCTTCTGGGCAACAGCCACGGGGGCGGCATAGGTGGCAACTGGGGCAGCAACTGCTGCGTGGTATGCCTGCGGCACGTAACCGGCGCTGGCGACAGCGACGAATGCGAGTGCGAAAGCAAACTGTGAATTGGCGAGTTAATCCATTAATCCAATGATACAGTACATATCCATTGTGTAGTGGTTATAAGACTTACCTTGAATGCCATGTTGCTTGGGTTTTTGGTTTTGGTTGAGTTCTTTACAGAAGTGAACTTGATCTGCGAATGATACATTTCTGGGCGTAAGCGTCAACTTATATAGCAAATCAACGACGCGACTGCGCTGCTTCAAGTGAGCGTATTATTTTCATGGTGACAGCAAAAATTTAATGTTTTCGACGTTGATTGTTTGCTGGCGATTACTCGCACTCTCATATGGATACTTCCTGTTCGATGGTAAGTACCGTGGGTGTGCGTTTAATCATGTCTTGATCAGCTAGAACCATGCCCAAAAAGAGAAAGATCACTGGTGAACGTGCAATTTGTACATTGAGCCAAGATCTAGACATAGAAAGGCTTAACGGATCTGGTACAGGTATACATATGTTATATCAGAAATGTACCTTTTTAAATCTAATTTGCATAACAGTATTAAATAGAACCTTATCGTAATCATAAATCTGTAAGCAGTTGAGAGAAACATTCTCTCGTATTACATAAGAAGCAAAAATAATCAGCTTAGATTCGGCAAATATTTATTGCTCTTTTAAGAAAAAACTAGATATTTGTTGGATTTGTGTGAAATTTAAACATTCAACTAGAAGCAACTTTTAAGTCGATTTAAAATTATCGAAATGATTAAAATAAAATGTAATTAATAGAATAGGCTAAATTCGAGGTCGATTCTAAAACACTACGTATTGTGGAGAAATGACAAAACAGTTGTGTTTGTGAGACATCTTATAAACATCATATATTTCCACACTTAACTATTGCTTTCGGGAAATATATGATATACCATTCTCAAGAAGAGCTCTCTTTTTGTACTTGTCAAATTTCGTACCTCTAACTCTTTTATTCCCTAAGATATTATGTTTGTAATAAAAAATAGAGCTTTCGAATTTTTCATTTTATTATAATATAATAGTTTAATACTATTTAATTTGGAATAAAATTTAAAAGTCATACAAGGCATATTTAGTAACATATTATAAATCGTAGTCCAATTAATGTTGTGTTTTAATGATTACTTAAGCGTAAAGTTCGAGCACGCCCGACCGTGTAATACCCTCTGACTCTCATTTCGGATTATATGAATTCAAATCATCGTAAGCGCTTTTCGTGTGTCAGCCGAAGCAGAGCTCAGTGCTACGCACGTGGCTGCGTCTCTGCTGAAAATTAACGTTTTTCGATGCATGATACCCTTTTTTATTATAATCAGATTTTAATGCGACTTTTAGAATCGTTTGATATTGTTGGTTTCTAAACGACCATGTAGTTGCAAAACTATATGTTTAGAAACACGGCAGTAAGAAGGCATGAAAGTGTTAAATTTGTTTGGTTTCCTATGGGCAAAAGTGGTGTGGCATTAAAAAAAACTAAAAAAAACCCTAAAACTATGATGAAACTGTCTTTTTAGTGCACCTGGTGTTTTTAGGCGTTAAAGTTAATAAGATATTCGCTAAAACATGTATTTTTTTCGAGGTAAGTCTAGTTTTTGCGCTTATTGTGGGCGATGGGGCGTGGCATCAAAAAAGGGCAACAAACTTGTATTGACTGACTCACTATGAAGTGCATACTGACTAAAATAAAGACTGTAGCTCTTACGATCTTTCGAATCTGTATGTTAATACGAACCGACACACGGACGTGTCTAAAATGTTGATCTAGAATATATGTGCATATGAATATAAAAACGTCTCCTTCTGCCTGCTTTTAACAAACCCAATATACCCCCTCAAAGGGTATAAAAACTTGATAAAGGAGAAAACCACTTTAAAAATTTATTTATTGACAAATAAAATTCACAGAAATTTTAAAATATAAAAACGCAAATACAGTTATTTAAACTAATAATAAATTATTCCTTTATAGAAAAGAAATTTGGATTTGTCCAATAAAAAAGTTTATTTTATGTAAAACTAAATTTTGTAAAAGTTTATATTTATCGATTTTAAAGAAATACGTTTAGTATGAATAAATATTATATGCATAAATGCTAAAACAATTCAAAGATATAATACTGTTTTTAAGAACATGTTTTGATATAACGGAGTATTGCAACAAATAGATAAAGGAAACCTATAAATAGTTTTTTGCTTAAATTATTTCAATTATTTTATCTTCCTTTAGGATATAATTTAAAAATTCGCAAATTGCATATACGTGAGTTTTGACTTTGGAGGATTTTGTGGTCGAATGAAAATCCCAAATCCTTTCCAAATAATTTAGGCTCTTGAAATTGCACTTGCCACAGCCTCTGCCACCTCCTCTGCCACTGAAACTTGACAATCTCTTCGGTTACCAACGGCAGCGGTGACTGCGCTAATTTCGAACATGATATGCAGAAGGCCACAGTTAAGCACCTTACGATTACGATTATGGTTAAAGGTAAGGGTACAAGTAAAGGTAATGGTATCAGCATATGAACATAATCAAATTGGCTATTGGTGAAAACACATTCGACTGACTATAAATACTTTGGCCAGCCCAGAAGCAGTATCATTCAACATTCGCTCTTGCTTCTGTAAAGAACTCAACCAAATCCAAAAACCCAAGCAACATGGCATTCAAGGTAAGTCTTATAACCACTACACAATGGATATGTACTGTATTATTGGATTAATGGATTATCTCGCCAATTCACAGTTTGTTTTCGCACTCGCATTCGTCGCAGTCGCCAGCGCCGGTTACGTGCCCCAAGCATATCACGCAGCAGTTGCTGCCCCAGTTGCCACCTATGGCGCCCCCGTGCCTGTTGCCCACAAGGTTGTGGTCAAGTCTGATGAGACCTACGATCCCCATCCCCAGTACCGTTTCTCATATGGTGTTGATGACAAACTGACCGGTGACTCCAAGGCTCAAGTCGAGGAACGCGATGGTGATGTCGTCCGTGGCGAATACTCTCTGGTCGATGCCGATGGTTACAAGCGCACCGTCCAATACACCGCCGATCCCATCAACGGATTCAACGCTGTGGTCAACCGTGAACCCTTAACCGTTGTGAAGCACGTTGCCGCTGCTCCAGTTGCCCACTATGCTGCCCCAGCTGTCGTCAAGACTGTGGCTCCCGTTGCCCACTATGCCGCCCCAGCTCATGTTGCCCACTATGCCGCTCCTGCCGTTGCTCACTATGCTGCCCCAACTGTGGTGAAGTCCGTGGCTCCCGTTGCTCACTATGCTGCCCCAGCTGCTCACTATGCTGCCCCAGCAGCTCACTATGCTGCCCCAGCTGCCCACTATGCCACCTACTCCGCACCTGCCGTTGCCTACCATCATTAAAAATGTTGAATCCTTGATTGTTTTTGTATAGAATCGTTGCTCATATCACTGTATATTTATTTATTGACATTAACAATAAAATAATGCATACCTGAAAAATATAATTAAACCTCTTTTTAATTAATAACACTAACAATTAATAATCAGTAATTTCCTATCGCTGTCATAAAAAGACGGAATTGATTTCAATTTGGGAAATAACATTAACCGATTAGGCCCACACACCCCAAAACGAATTGCTTTCAGCCAAAAGTGTTGCCAATTAAATTTGGTGCGACATTGAAATTCCAAAGTCAAGTCAAAGTTTTCAATTACTGCTTCATTTGTTACACTTCCAAACAATCGCCCTGAAAATGAACTAATCCCATCAGCACACAACGAACCGAGTATATGAGACTGTAGTTATCTCCGTGATTGGAGTTCGGAGTCCCCCAATGGGGACTTCATCTCAACATTCTGATTTTCAGATTCCGGTTGCTATTCTAAACTATATTTAGATTTGCCAAACTGTTGCCGGCTTCGACTTTGTCTTCGGCACCGGCTTTTCCAATTCCGTTTCAAACATGACTCGGATTTTTTTATGGGAACTGGTTTGGCGTCGGCCAGACGCACGTTAGACCCCAGAGATCACAAGTTCTGATTATCTCTTTTATGTTTGCATAATGGTTGAGTAATGAGAATGAACCTTTCTCGCCCAAGAGCAAAACTTTTAATTATTCTTTTTTATTTAATGCCAAATTTCTACAGACAAATAGTCATTAAACGAATTGAAATTGAAAGTCTGATACGGCATTGAATTATTGGCAGAGGTCTTAAGAGTTTAAACTTTAACATTCTAATTAAAAGTAAACATTTAACTAGAATCATTTAAATCGAACAGTTACTTATACATATGTGAAGAATTCTGAAACAGCTGCTATTATTAATTAAAACCATTTATAAAAGTGTAGTATTATTTTAAGTGTAATAAGTTATTGGTATGAAAACGATTTAATAATTATACAAAACAGTGTAGTTAAAGTCAAAATTTTAGGGCAAGTAAAGTCTGAACCCAGAATTAAGAATACTTTAAATATATATTATTGCCTAAAATTTGGAAAAAGTGTATGATTGTCTGTAGTTAATAATGAGATAATTTCAAGTCATTCCCGCTGAAATTTCCCAGTGAATTATACTAACAAAACACATCAACTTAACAATATAATAGTTATAAATATCACCCTAATTTAGAACGAACATTTAGTGTTTTCTGTATTGATAATTTAACTGAAGTTATTTCAATTATATTTACAAGTTTTATGACGAGGGGTTCGCGGTTAATCATTGCGTTGTATGGGCTTTTCAAATCTTACATTTATTCTCATTTTTCTAACATACATATGTCTCATTCACTTTTCTATCATTACTTTCTAAGAAACGACCTCAAACGAAATTCTTTCAAACCAAATTGAGACCAGCACCATATTACATCATTTGGCAAAGAGTTGAGTCATTTCATTCAGGTAAATGTACATGTGTGTGTGTATAAGTGTGTAAGTTTGTTGTGGCATGATTGAGCACTTATAACGTAATACGATGGTATACAAAATAACAGCTGGAAAAGCTTCAACCTGAAAGCTCAGACTTTACAAGTCTGACAACGAGCTTGAGAGTCTTGGACACTTGGACATTTGCCAGATTCGAATTCGTATTTTTTTCAATTTGATGTTTTTGTTGTTGTATTTTTTTTTTCAATTATTTTGTATTTTATTTTTGGGTCATTGCAGTGCGAGAGCTGGACAGCTATTGGGAGGTGTGTGTGTGTCAAGTGCAATGCTGGCATCGATCAAGTTGTCTTTATTGGGTTACTTACATGACTGGAGACTCCACTTACCCCGTTACCGACCCCTCCATTGATTTCAATCCCGGCTACTTCTGCGACTCGAACGGACACTGACGGCGATCAAAGCCAAGTTGCTCGCTTAAGTCTTTTGTTAGCCGTCTTTTTTTTGGTTTTTTTCTCTTTCCGTCCGTTTTCCATTCATAACAATGCCAATGTGCGAGAGCAAGTTGGCCAAATGGGTGTGACTCGTGGGTGCAAATCTCGTAGCGTTTGGTAACTGTGGAGTAAAAGAAAGATAAAAAAACACGAAATTTCCATACAAAAACACATGCAAATGAATTAAAACTCAAATTCAAATTATTTTTTTGTAAATCTTTTTGAAAAGTGAAAGAAAGGCCAGACACAATGGACCTTTTGGCCATGGCTAAGCAACGAAATTCCGTCTATAAATACAAATGCAATGGCCGTTCAATTATTATTCAAATCACAGCCCTCGAAGCAGGAGTACACAGCGTCCACAGTTCAGTTTTGAGTACATCTACTTTTAAATAGCAAAATGGCTTTCAAGGTGAGTGCCAGGAATTTTGAAACTTTCTAAAATATCCTTATTTGACTAACAATTACTGCTATCTTCTTTTTTAGTTGCTCGCATTGGTCTCCCTCGTAGCCGCCGCCTCTGCCGGTTTGATTCCCGTGGAACACCATGAACATCAGGAACCACAGCTCTATCACGCTGCAGTTCCTCAGCAACAGCATGTGATCTACCAGAAACCTCATGACATCCATGGCCACGCCCACGCCCATGAGGTGTATCCCGATGATCCTCATCCCAAGTACAACTTTGCCTATGATGTTCAGGATGCTCTGTCTGGTGATTCCAAGAGTCAAGTGGAGTCCCGTGATGGCGATGTGGTTCAAGGCGAATACTCTCTGGATGATGCCGATGGTTTCCGCCGTACTGTCAAGTACACCGCCGATTCCGTCAACGGCTTCAATGCTGTCGTCCACCGCGAGCCCCTCGCCCACGCCCACACCCACCACAAGGTGATTGCTGCCGCTCCAGCTGCCCCCGTACAATATCATCATGCGGCACCAACAGCTGTCTACAAGGCACCTGTGTCTTATACTGCTCCTGCCTATGTTGCCCCCACATATGCTGCTCCTGCTCCCTCGTATGTGCACCACGAGCACGAGCCAGTGCATCAGCAGCATCATGAACATGAGCATCAGCAGTATGCCACCTATGAGACTCCAGCTCCTGCCACTCACGACTCCCACGACTACTACCATCACTAGAGATGCCACGAGCTCCTTTGAAAGTATTATTGCATCCCCCATTCCCTGTACTCATTGCCACACATTTTTAGTTCCTAAGGATTCGTTACATAGTTCTATTGTAAATATTTCAATACACTTTATAATGCATCAAGTTTCTCTTGTTTTATTACAAATCATTTGAATTGGGTCTTAAAATTTTAACTCTTGGATAGTTTGGAACTTGTAAAGTTTTCAACGAAACTGATTAGGTTTCAATTCTTTTTTATACCCTTGCAGAGGGTATATTGTTTTTGTCACAAAGTTTGTAACGCATTGGAGGAGGCGTGGCAGACCCCATAAAGTATATATATTCTAGATCAGCATCAACAAACGAATCGATATAGCCATGTCCGTCTGTCTGTCTGTTTCTATGCGAACTAATGTCTCAGCTTTATAGCTGTTAAAAATGATAATATAATCGGCCAGATCGCATCACTATGATATATTTCTTCCATTGAAACAATCGGTTGAAAATATAAATTTTTGAGCAATCTGAACAAAGTTCACTTAATACGCGTTTAGTACCAATCCCATGTGCAAACCAAATTTTATTCTGATCGGACAACTCAATCTTATAACTGCCATAGGAACAATTGCCATAGGAACAATACTTAGTACTAAAATATTTTCTGTCTGTTGAGCGGTGTTAACCAAATTTACACAATATGCATGGACTACTATATCATATAGCTTCCATAGTAAAAATAAGTTAAAATTACTTTTATAATTATCAGTTAAATTACCGGTCATCAGATAAGAACGGTAAGAATCAAGATGTCATAATACTTGTGAGAAGAGTTGCTCTTATAAATACTGTTGAACACCTTAAAAACACCTTTTGCAGTACGCAAGGCTGCTAGCCAGTAAATATATATGTGAAAATATATCTTAAAAACAATTTTACGTAATTATAAGTATCTTAATTTACTCTTATCAACTTCATCTTTTACTATACAAGCCATATGCATAGCCAATTTGATTTTCCACCGAATGTTCTTATAGCTACTATCCTCTATCTGTTACCATGCAAAGACTTAGGAGTCTATATAAATTGCAGACGAGCAACGAAGCTTTATTTAGAAAATTTATATTTTGTTGGTTTGGGGATGCCTCCCGTCTATGGATTTAGGTCTTAAAAGCAAACGGTTGATTTCATATAGACAAAACTAGCTATAAATTTGCCAAAATGGCAACAGTGTAGTACTTTGAACAAGCTAAATTGAAGAATTGGTGTTTTCCCGGCAAACTTCTACTTAGCATTAATTGAACATTATCCGACGTATTTAGAGTCAACAATCGGAGCATACACACATTTACCTATTCGAATTCGGGTATATGTACGAATACTTTTTTTTAATTTAATTTCGCTTCATTTAGTTTAGTTTAGCTGTATATTTTCGCATTTGAGCTAACCGGTTTGGCATGCCAAAGTATCCGGTAGCAACAATGGCAATTTTTGCAATTGTAATGTCGCGCACACAAATTGAATGTCAAATAGCCCGGAGCAGATTTTTGCTGGGCACTCGTGTTTTAGTTAAGGTAGATCTGAGTCCGGAACCTCGACGGTTGACGCTATATTACTGTACATACCTGTGTCTGTGTCCATGAGCATGAGCAATAGCATGAGTATGTCCAATTGCCAGACAAGACCCAATTTGCTCCACATTCCTCAAACAAATGGCTGAGGTATTGCGTTCGCCCTGCACTCAATACCCCACTCGGCTCAGCTCGGCTCGGCTCGGCTTGGGTTGCCTCGGCTCAACTAAACTCGGCCTTTCGCTTCCCTTTGTCTTCGGTGGTGTGTGTAATTTGGTTGTTAATAATCCACAACCTCGGGCATGCACTTGTCCATTTCCCAACTAGACCAAACACATTTGCTCTGTTTGCTCTATAAAAGCCAAACTCATTTCAATTTCTAATCATACTGCAGTCTTCGCTCCACTCGATAGCACACGCTTCAAGTCACACACCAAGCATCTCGAAATGGCATTCAAGGTATTAATATCCTAAATTCTCATTACCTTCCGCACTACAGTATGACTTCTCTTCATGCACCTTTCAGTTCGTCGCACTCTTCGCTCTGATCGCTGCCGCCAGCGCAGGAGTTCTGCCCGCTGCTCAGGTCTACCATGCTGCCCCAGCTGTGGCCACCTATGCCGCCCCAGCTGCAGTTGTGAAGACAATTGCCCCAGTGGCCCAGCATGTGATCACCAAGGCTGCCGAGGAATACGACCCCCATCCCCAGTACAAGTACGCCTACGATGTCCAGGATGCCCTCTCCGGTGACTCCAAGAGCCAGGTCGAGGAACGCGATGGTGATGTTGTCCGTGGCGAGTACTCCCTGATCGATGCCGATGGTTACAAGCGCACCGTCCAATACACCGCCGATCCCATCAACGGATTCAACGCTGTGGTCAACCGTGAACCCCTTGTCAAGACCGTTGCCGTTGCTCCCGTTGTGAAGACCGTTGCCGCTGCCCCCGTTGCCCACTATGCAGCTCCAGCTGTTGCTCACTATGCTGCCCCAGCTGTCGTCAAGACCGTGGCTCCAGTTGCTCACTATGCTGCTCCAGCTCCAGTTGCCCACTATGCTGCCCCAGCTCCAGTTGCTCACTATGCTGCCCCAGCTGTTGCCCACTATGCTGCACCAACTGTGGTCAAGACCGTCGCTCCTGCATACTCCACCTATGCCGCTCCTGCTGTCCATGTGGCCCATCACTACTAAATGCCATTTTGTTATGTGTGTTGACTGAAACTTGCCAATGTTTAAATAAATTACAATAATTCAATATTCTTAAACTTTTGAAGTTGTCTCTTACAAATATTATACCACTTTATAAAGGGGTGCTTTACAAACATAGTAGAGCACGTAACACAAAATTTAATCTGCTTGCACATTTTTTCATTAGTTATATGAAAATTAAATTAGCAACAGGTTATGGATAAATATATAAATATAATATGTTATAACTAGAACTTTCTTATATCCCTGCTTTAGCATTTAGATTTGTTATAAATATAAATTTTGATATTCTGCAAAAATAATATTTGCATTAGATGCAGATGCATAATATACAGATAAGACCTTGATATATTTTAAGCAATTAAGCGACCATAATACCAAAATACCCAAAACTATATTTCTTGATCATATTACTTTAAGTACCCATTAAACACACAGCAAAGATACAATATAATTTGGTTAACTATATTTTTATACAATTTATGGATTTATTATATTACATTATTGTATGTATTACATTTTTTAACCAACATTTTTATAATTTTTTATTTGCTAGAAATAATTTTATTTCATAGAGTTAAGCTAATTTTTAACGGTTGCCAAATTGCTTATAATAGTTTCATTTCTCAACACTATAAAAAGTGTAATGACACAAGGTTTTTTGTTGCTTACAACTAAATTATTTTAAATACTTGTCATAAAATGCAATGTAATTAGCAGTATCTATCTCTATTTGAATTACAAACCTCAAACTGGTAACACAAATTGGAAGACATTGAATTTCTAAAATTAAACTGAACCTTGAACTAAATGCCATAATATAGAACAACAAATTTAAATATTAATATAATTAATATTTATTTATATGTGTTTATTTATTTACTAATTAAATAGGATTTTTTCCCATTCAAGGCTAGGTTGCAAAAAGACACGTAATTGAAAATAATACACTGCACCAATGTCATATCTTTTTGAGTTGGCAACAGTCTTTGCAGAAAGCAAATTGGATTGAAACTTGTGGGCCTAACACCTCAATATTATATATGTATTAAATTGAAATTCAGTTAATTTTGAAAATACTTTTAACATTTATTGTTCGACATTAAACTAAAACATATCACTTGGGCCATAATAAAGTTAATGATGGTAGGCAACAGCGGGGGCGGCATAGCTGGCATAGTGAGCAGCTGGGGCAGCATAGTGGGCAACTGGAGCTGGAGCGGCATAGTGGGCAACTGGAGCCACGGTCTTGACGACAGCTGGGGCAGCATAGTGAGCAACAGCTGGAGCGGCATAGTGGGCAACGGGGGCAGCGGCAACGGTCTTCACAACGGGAGCAACGGCAACGGTCTTGACAAGTGGTTCACGGTTGACCACAGCGTTGAATCCGTTGATGGGATCGGCGGTGTATTGGACGGTGCGCTTGTAACCATCGGCATCGATCAGGGAGTACTCGCCACGGACAACATCACCATCGCGTTCCTCGACCTGGCTCTTGGAGTCACCGGAGAGGGCATCCTGGACATCGTAGGCGTACTTGTACTGGGGATGGGGATCGTATTCCTCGGCAGCCTTGGTGATCACATGCTGGGCCACT